>SJYA01003863.1:0-45973 GCA_006410615.1 Neotragus moschatus | reverse complement strand
CTCAGAATTTTCCATAGTTTATTGTGATCCACACAGTCAAAGGCTTTGGCATGGTCAATAAAGCAGAAACAGATGATAATCATCAGTGTTATTTAAAGCCATAGGTTTGGTAATTTGTTACAGCGGCAATAGAAAAGTAATACAGCTACTAGGAAGCTGCTTATATAGCACAAGAAGCTTAGCTCAGTGCTCTGTGATGACCTAGGGGGTGGGATGAGGGTGGAGGTGCAAGGGAGGCTCAAGAGGGAGGGGATATGTGTACACATATAGCTGACTTACTTCATTGACCAGCAGAAACTAACACAACATTGTGAAGCAATTATACTCTAATCAATTAGCTTTTGTTGTTGTTGTTGTGTTTCAAAGAAAACTAATAGAGACACTCAGATTCAGGGTGAGAAGTTACACTTTGGCCTAAAGATATGTTCTTTTAAAAGAATTTATAATCTAGCTTATAATTCTGTTGAAGAAAATAAGGAAAGGAGATTTAATATGCTGGCACAGATGAAGGGAATCAGTTCTTTATTTCCCATCTGACTCTCAATCTTTGGGGGAAATGGCAACCCACTCCACTATTCTTGCCTAGAAATTCTCACGGACAGAGGAGCCTGGCAGGCTACAGTCTATGGGGCCACAAAGAGTTGGACATGACTGAGTGACTGAGCATAAACACACGCGCTTTCTGCAATTTCTGATTCTGTTGGTCAGAAGCCAGAAGAGAAGAGACATATGGTGTCTGAACTTAACTCTATTTCTCAAACTGTTTACTCATTTGTTCCTCCTAAAATAAATATTCACCAGACACTTCGGTGACCTCAGTTTGTTTGGTTTATTAATAAAGACAGGAATTTAGTAGTATAAAGAAGATTACTACTCTTGAACCTCAAAGCCAAATACAGCATGTCAATCACTAGCATGGCTATTAGCACCTGGGGCAAGGCAATTCTTTCCTGTATGCAACCACTCCACAAACTTCTGGACATTAAGCATCCCTGGTCCCTGCACACTAAGTGCCAGATGACCTCCCTTCCAGGCCCTCCATGTTGCCCGACAACCAAACACGCCCCACATACATTTCTAAGTACCCTCGCTTGGGGTCAAGAACCACCCACATGGTGTTCATTAACAATGAATCTAATCTACTTAAGGCAATTTGCCTGGCCTGTTCCTATAAAACTCATGCTCTTACACACCATTCTGGCAAAATCAGGCATGTTCAAGGCAATACAGTTTATAAAGAAACACAATGAGATTATCAGTAAAAAGGACACATAATGGAAATAAACTGGAGATGTTCACTGGGTTAGGAAAATAAAAATAGCCATTGCTCAACATTTTACAAAGCAAGAGATCTGCTGCTCAGTCTCTAAGTCGTGTTCTACTCTTTGTGATCCCCATGGACTGCAGCACACCAGGCTTACTATCCTTCACTATCTGCCAGTGTTTACCCAAACTCACGTCCATTGAATCGGTGATGCCATCCAACCATCTCATCCTCTGTTGCCCTCTTCTCCTCTGGTCCTCAATCTTTCCCAACATCAGGGTCTTTTCCAATGAGTTGGCTCTTCACATCAGGTGGCCAAAGTATTGGAGCTTCAGCTTCAGCATCAGTCCTTCCAATGAATATTCAGGACTGATTTCCTTCAGGGTTGACTGGTTGGATCTCCTTGCTATCCTAGGGACTCTCAAGAGTCTTCTCCAACACCACAGTTCAAAAGCATCAATTCTTTGGCACTTAGCCTTCTTTATGGTCCAACTCACATCTGTACATGACTACTGGAAAAACCATAGCTATGACAATATGGACCTTTGTCAACAAAGTGATGTTTCTGGTTTGTAATATGCTGTGTAGGTTGATCATAGCTTTTCTTCTGAGGAACAAGTGTCTTTTAATTTCATGGCTGTGGTCACCATCTGCAGGGATTTTGGAGCCCAAGAAGAGAAAATCTGCCACTGTTTCCATCATTTCCCCATCTATTTGCCAGGAAATAGTGGAACCAGATGCCGTGATCTTAGTTTTTTTTGAATGTTGAGTTTTAAGCCAGCTTTTTCACTCTCCTCTTTCACCTTCATCAAGAGGCTCTTTAGTTCCTTTTCTCTTTCTCCCATAAGGGTGGTGTCATCTGCATACCTGAGGTTGTTGATATATCTCCCGGAAATCTTGATTCCAGCCTGGTATTTCACGTAATCTACCCTGCATATAAGTTAAATAAGCAGTGTGACAATATATAGCCTTGACGTACTCCTTTCTCAATTTTGAACCCATCCATTGTTCCATGTCTGGTTCTAACTGTTGCTCCTTGACCTGCACACAGGTTTTGTAGGAGGCAAGTAAGGTGGTCTGCTATTTCCATCTCTTTAAGAATTTTCCATAGTTTGTTGTGATCCACAAGGGCAAAGGCTTTAGCACAGTCAATGAAGCAGAAGTAGATGTTTTTCTGGAATTCCTTTGCTTTTTCAATGATCCAGTGGATTTTGGCCACTTAATCTCTGGTTCCACTGCCTTTTCTAAATCCAACTTGTATATCTGGAAGTTCTCAGTTTGCATTCTGCTGAAGCCTAGCTTGAAGGATTTTGAGCGTAACCTTACTAACATGTGAAATGAGTACAAATGTATGGTAGTTTGAACATTATTTGGAACTGCCCTTCTTTGGAACTGGGATGAAAACAATTTTTCCAGGCCTGTGACCATTGTTGAGTTTTCCAAATTTGCTGACATATTGAGTGCAACACTTTCACAGCAGCATCTTGTAGGATTTGCAATAGCT
The DNA here is from genome assembly GCA_006410615.1 of Neotragus moschatus. NCBI lineage: Eukaryota > Metazoa > Chordata > Mammalia > Artiodactyla > Bovidae > Neotragus > Neotragus moschatus. The sequence continues at coordinate 43,205 of SJYA01003863.1, read as the reverse complement.
CAGCTGGAATTTCATCACCTCCACTAGCTTTGTTCATAGTGATGCTTCTGAAGGCCCACTTGACTTCACATTCCAGGATGTCCAGCTCTAGGTAAGTGACCACATCATCGTGGTTATCCGGGTCATTAAGAACTTTCTTATACAGTTCTTCTGTGTATTCTTGCCACCTCTTCTTAATATCTTTTCCTTCTGTTAGGTCCCTACCACTTCTGTCCTTTATTGAGCCCATCTTTGCAAGAAATGTTCCCTTGATATCTCTAATTTTCTTGAAGAGGTCTCCAGTCTTTCCCATTCTATTGTTTTCCTCTATTTCTTTGCATTGTTTACTTAAGAAGGCTTTTGTATTTCTCCTTGCTATTCTATGGAACTCTGTAAACCTATAAATCTGTTTAAATACCCCTTCCCAAGGTGACTCTAACAGCAGAAAGCAATCAGAGGCGTGTAGCTTTGCGAGAGCCTGAGACACTGCCTATTATTTTCCAGGCCTATGACTGGGCCTGACTCCTCAGGCATCCACACGAGGCCTCACTCTCTATTGCTCAGCAACCTGCGCTTAACAAATAATACAGAGTAGAGGACTTCTTGCTACTTCAAACTGTAAATATGTATTTCTCCTTTTAAAATAGAATCAGTGCTCTGGATTTACAATTTTAGTCATTATCTTGCTGGGAAACAAATTAATTTGTGAAGCCTGCTGTGAGGGGTCTGACCATATGCCATGACTCATTGGCTCAAAAGCAACCTGAAAAGCTAAGACCATAAGATTAGCAGGTTTTACCAATTGCTCAGGAGATGCTCTTAGAAAAAAAACAAAACAGCTCCTAACCCAACAGAAATGAACCAAGAAACAGTAACACATAGAGTTTCCTCTATCGGCTTATTTCAAGCTGACATTGCTCAGCCATAGAGCATCTCAACTTAAATTCCTCTCCTCCCTCCAAAATATTTCCTCTAAACATCCTTCCACAGTAGGTGCCAAGAAGAGTTTGCTGAAAAAAAGGGGGAAATATCCATTAAGCCTCTGCACTTCCAAGGCAATGGTTTGATCCCTGGTTGGAGAACTATGATCCCACATGCCACACATCACAGCCAAAAACGAACAAATAAAAAAAAAAGAAAGAAAGAAAAGAAACAAGACTTTCAGCACAAACGAGACGCAAATAACAATCTAAAGAAGCATAAAAAAAAAAAGTTTTTATCATCAGCCCAAGAGAGGAGAAGAGCGGGAGGAAGGTGGGCCAACAGGAAGGACTTACTGGACAAAAGTAGGTGTTCTCCACGATGTGATGAGCCACCACGGTGTTCTCGGCAGAGAGGGACATGATGAAGAGCAAGGCGTCCCGGGCCTGCTGGCCCACGGTCCCTTCCCGGTGAATGAAGGGGATCAGAAGGGAGAAGATGAGGAAGTNGGACTTACTGGACAAAAGTAGGTGTTCTCCACGATGTGATGAGCCACCACGGTGTTCTCGGCAGAGAGGGACATGATGAAGAGCAAGGCGTCCCGGGCCTGCTGGCCCACGGTCCCTTCCCGGTGAATGAAGGGGATCAGAAGGGAGAAGATGAGGAAGTTTGCAGCCCCTTGGTCCTCACTAGTGTGGAAGAAGAGCTCCAGGATGGATGGATCTTTGGCAAGAATGGAACAGAGCTGATTGAGCAGGACCACCAGCTTCCCCTCCACGGTGGGGGTGGTTGTTCCCGAACAAGAGCTCAGCAACATCATCAGGGGCTTCAGAATGGGCTTGTGGTGCAGCAGAGGCTGGTGGGACTGGGTGATCAGCATCTCATACATCTTGAGCTGCTCCATTTTCGTCTCATCGGTAAACTCCCGCCTCAGGCTCCAAAGAAAGAGTTTCTCCATGATGTTCTCAGAGACCACAAATTCCAGGATTGGCCCCATGGCAGCATCCCTGGCTTGCTCCTCAATCAGCAAAAAGAGCATGTGCTCTACGTAATTCTGGACAGCGCTGGCCTCATCTGGAGGGATGGACCCGTATTTTGCCTGGCTGTTCTTCAAGGGGTCATGCTTCTCTAAGATTTTCACAACCTGTAACCAAATCAAGTGTGTGTCATCCATCTGATGTTTAGCATAGCTTACAAAAACATACCACTGCTGATTGTACCAAATCTTCATGGAAAATGCAAGAGCCATGACCCTAACAAGATATATGTGAGCAACTGCTATATTCAAAAGGGATAACCAACAAGGACCTACTATATAGCACGTGGAACTCTGCTCAGTGTCACATAGCAGCCTGGAGGGGAGGGAGGTTTAGGGGAGAATGGATACATGTATATGTACCACTGAGTCCCTTCACTGTTCACCTGAAACTACAAAGCATTGTTAATTGGCTACATCCCAATACAAAATAAAAAGTTTAAAGTGTGGGGAAAAAAGATATGTGAGCCTTCTGCATCTCCCTCTCGTGAGAATAAAATGAAGAGGTTAAAAACTACAGAAGGAAGATGTTTGAAGTTGTTCGTTTATCATAGTTACACATGTTGGCAACCTAAATGTCAAAGGAAGTAATATGGTTGTGTAAATTAAGCTACATACATTCCTAGGCCTATTATTATGAAGACTACTGAGCAAAATGTAAAAAAAAAAAAAAAACTGTTAAGTGATATGTTAAACGAAAAAATAAGTTAATTGTATACAATTAGACTCATCATGATCAACTACGTCAAAAACATGAAAGTTAAAAAAGACTAAAAATAATACATAAAAATAGTAATAGCTGTTGTGTTCAAAGTAATGACAAGTTATGAATTTTTTTTAAGCTGTCAAGAACATAATAGGGCTTTTAAATTTTTAAATATATTAAATAAGCAGGACTACCGTTGTTCTCCTACAAATAGCATTGATTTGAAGTTTTCAGCAGCAGAATGAAGCTCCTCACATGCCCCGGATAGAACAACAGCCTTCCCTGTCCTCCTTGATTGGCACCGTCTTCAGCAAAGCATGTGCCAGTAGGAAGGAGCAGAGGAAACAGATGACCCTGAGACACATACCTAGAAGAATCCCCTAACATATGGCGTATGTTGAAACTTTAAGCATGAAGAGTTTGAATTGTGTATTTTTTTAAGCCAGAAAAAAATTTTTTGCTATAACCAGTTACAAAATAAATCCCTAAAGCACAGGCCTTCTGCTTGGGGTAGTGAAAAAATTTTGAAAATAATAGTGATGGGTGCACAACATTGTGAATGTAGTTAATGCCACCGACTAAAAATGATAAAGATGGCAGAGTTTGTTTTATATACTTACATGTACCGAAAAAATTAAAAATGAAAATTAAAAAATAAACAATCTCATGTGACAGTCTAAGTGTATGGCCTTTTAACGCTTACCACCTCTCTTCACCCATCAATACTTAACCTCTATTTTGGTACCTGAAAAGTAAAACAATTTTATATCTCAGCTTCCATTAAACTTTATGACCTGGAATTTCTAAGATAAACATCCATTCAATTCACTTCCTTTAAAATGTATACACATGTTAATTCTCAAGCATTTTATCAATGACTTTAAGTTGTTCCTTTTTGCCTTTCTGAACCACAGGCTCTGTGGAATATGTTTCGCTTCAGTCTTACCCTCCCGGCCCAGTTCTAGGACATGTCGTTACGTGTTCTGGTATTTAGGTTATAGAATTTCTGCAAGTCACTGCGGAAACTGGCAGAAGCACAAGGCTATGTCGGCAGGCGCGAGCAATGAGGGAAATTTATTTCTCAGGGAAAAGTCTAAGATTTTCCCCTTTCTGAAGCAGAGTGAAAGAACATTTATAGACTAGGCTAGTTATCCTTATGGATGAATAAATTTCTACAGAATCTGTAATCTCCATCGGCTTCCATTATAAAATTAAAAATACTGCCAGGATGAGGCCGAAAACATCGCCCCCAACACCCTTGAGTTGACAGTTTCAGCGGGGAAGGCTGTGGTTAGCAGTTACCTGGGACATGCACAGCTCAGGGACTTGTGGCCTAGGCCTTCCCAATGGCCATGCCCTCTTCTTGGCTGCATGGACTGCAGAATGCCCCCCTCCCCCAGCCTCCACGAAGCCCTCCAGGACTCCTCACAAGCCTGAGGGCCTCACTGTGAGAAACACTGGGGTCTGTTGTCCCCCTTTGGTTCTGGCCTTGAAAGTCTCACAGTGTGGGATCGCAGTACCACACTCGTCCAAAAGGGGGCACCACCTCGATATATCATGCTCTCCAGCCCCAAAGCCCCCTTCCAGGCTCCACATTCTACAGAGCAAATTAGCTCTATACTTATATTAATTCGATAATTTCAAAGTTCACATATTGAGTTTACTTATGAGAGCTATCTATACAGCAAGGCCTCGGGGTAGAAATGTAATTATACTTCTCATGTGTGCTCAGACCGTCTGAACTATCTGAAACTGGCACTGTGCATTATACACTGATGGGGCACTGCAAATGAGCGCTATCTTTCTAGAAAACAATCTGGCAACATGTAACAGAAGCTATGAAGCTGTTCCTGCCCTTTCACTTGTTAATCTCACTTTGGGGAAAATGCCTCAAGGAAACAACACAAAGATAATTTGTTTTAAAATGTTTACCCAAGCTATATTTTCAATAATGAAAACTAAGAATATTATTGACCCAAATGGTCAAGAATAAGAGAGTTATAATCACAATGTTACATCACCATATACTAATGCTATTAAAAATAAATACGAAGTGAATCATATCATTATACCCAATAAATAAGGAAAAATAATCTGTTAAAAACTAAATACATTGACAGATAGACCCATAGTTAGAAATGAGTTTGAAGATATAATGAGAGTGTAAGGTTAATTAGTTCTTCTTTCCTATAAATTGATCTAATTTCATAATATAAATAAAAATAAAAACAAAGTAATTTTGTTCTTATGTCTAAAAAGAAGGACCAAACGCTGAGTTAAAACAGTAATTAACAGAAACTCCTAACCAGTATAAATTTTCACGTATGCATATGTGTTTATTCTATATGCATGCCTTTAAATATTTATAAAATATCTAAATGTATATATGTAAACATAAAGCAAAACTATTTACACAATCACAAGCCACACTTTTCTCATGGGTTAATCTATTATTTATTCCAAGACACTCCTCTGCAAACAGACCTACTTTTGGTGGGGAGGGGGCCACGAAAAACCCACAAGAGAATTGAGATTTTTATACAGAATATAAACTATACAGCAGCTTCTACATTGAAAGCTCTCTCTGTATCCCCTTTACAGAAGCTCTTCTACACCACCTTCTGGGTTCATGGGCAGAGGAACATGAGAATAGAGCTGTGATAACCCCACCAAGAAAGAAAAGGTCTGCTGCTCGTCTGGAACAGGGCCCTTGCCTCATTCCCCAGTCTGGCCTGGAGGCTTTACTGCCTGAAAGACTGGTGTCTTACAACCAGGGCCGTGAGTCACAAACTCAGCCAAGTGCTGATTCTGCCTGTGCTGCCACTCAGCCTTAGCCTCCCTCTTCGAGGTGTCGGGAGGCTCCCAGGCCACCTCCCTTTCCCTTTCAGGCAGACACACCCTTGACCTGCTTGTACAAGTGGGCTCTGCGGGCCACACCCTGCGCCCGGTTCCCACCCTGACAGGGAATGCCCAGGAAGCTTCCCGGCCAGAGTACAACTGGCACGGAAACAGCCAGGAGCTTCTGTTCCGATGTCCCAGGTCAGCCGTGGGCTCTGAGCTCTTTTGGGTTCTGTCGGCTGATTCCTGATGTGACCTTGACTTTTTAATCTTTTCCTTATGTTCCCTCTTCTCACATCACTCCCACCAAACTCCAACATTCCCGGGCCCCCGTTTCTGCTTGCTGCCCAGTTTCACTCACCTGCTGCAGATCCCTGCTGGTCACAGTGGCCTGACCTACTCCCCTGATTACCCTCTTACACTCTCAACTTTGCCTCCAACTCCCCAGCCCTGGCTCTTTCTCAGCCATATGTGCTTCGTCTCAAGGATTCAGTTTACGGGAAGAAAGATCCAAGTAGGAAAATATACTTTACACATATTTTCTTTACTAAACAAGTTCACTTTGTTAGGCAGCTTCCGTTGTAGACTCAGCTGGTAAAGAATCCGCCTGCGTTGTGGGAGACCTGGGTTCGATCCCTGGGTTGGGAAGATCCCCTGGAGAAGGGAATGGCTACCCACTCCAGTATTCTGGCCTGGAGAATTCCATGGACTGTATAGTCCATGGGGTTGCAAAGAGTGGAACATGATTGAGCAACTTTCACTTCACTTTCACTTTTGTTAGGCCAAATACCACTGAACAAACCTAATCAAGCCCTGATAAAGCCCATGCTCACTATATAAGCCAGCTAAAATCAGTGGCTTCCCTGGTGGCTCAGACGGTAAAGCATCTGCCTACAATGCGGGAGATGGGAGACCCGGGTTCAATCCCTGGGTCGGGAAGATCCTCTGGAGAAGGAAATCACAACCCACTCCAGCACTCTTGCAAGGAAAATCCCATGGACAGAGGAGCCTGGTAGGCTACAGTCTATGGGTNAAATCAGTGGCTTCCCTGGTGGCTCAGACGGTAAAGCATCTGCCTACAATGCGGGAGATGGGAGACCCGGGTTCAATCCCTGGGTCGGGAAGATCCTCTGGAGAAGGAAATCACAACCCACTCCAGCACTCTTGCAAGGAAAATCCCATGGACAGAGGAGCCTGGTAGGCTACAGTCTATGGGTCGCAAAGAGTCAGACACGACTGAGCGACTTCACTCTCTTTCTTTTCTTAAGATCAAATACGGCACTGTAAATGGTTTTCCAATTACAGCCAGGCAATTGTTGATCTACCAACTGTAACATATACAAGCTTTTGTATATACACTATATACACACATGCATACATATAAATATGGAGTCATTACATATTTGCATAAGTTTTACATTTATGTGCAAATTCACATATATTAAATTTATGAATCTGTAAATTTACACATATAAATTTAATGTTATATATATTACATGTCTAATGTAAATATAATAAAATATATATGTAAATTTATATACATAAGGATATAAATATAAAAGGATCAAAAGCCCAAATCATGTATCACGATTCTAAAAAGAAACAAATACACAAAAAATCAACAGTGTGAGCAATGGTATACAAATTATCATCTGACCAACACAGCTAAATTTTTAATCTAACTTCAAAGTTATTTGACCTGTAACTGTGAGGATTATTAAAGCTCAGTAAGATGAACAAATAGCATATTTCTTCCATTAAGGAATATCAGCTACCCCTATCCTTAGCTTTAATGATGGCTCCTATGACTCAGCGAGAATGGGTCTGAATTTCAAACATGCACAAATTCTAAATAGGAAGCTCAAATGCTTTCAGAATGAATGATATACAGAAATCACATAATCTCACCACACGACAACAAATTCTTCATGATAAAAATGAACGTTTCTCTGACAGAAGATCAGCTTTGACTCCACCTTACTGGCATTGTCTTATATACGTTCAGGTAACAATAGATGACTGTTTATGCTACTTTGGTTAGAGCCTAGTTATTTCAAGAAAGTCACATGAATACAATCCCTACTTCCAATCCCTTTGGAATGCTAATTTAAGTGGCATTGTGGAAAAAAAAAAAACCAAGTTACTAAGCAACATTTTCCATCACATAGAAGGAGGACAGGATTTAGTGATCTTAACGCCAAATTCCATTTAATGCACCAAATCAACTACAACAAAAGCAAATTTCCATTCAGTCCTTGTCTATTACTTAGCAGCTGTGTCCTGCCATTTAGGGTATTTCGTACACACCTATTCCCATGGGAGACCTTTACACAATCATTTCTTCTTATACTAAGGTAACAGCTTGATAATATATGTGTACTCGCAGAACTTGATTAACGTCGACTTCAATTCTGAACTATAGAGACGTGTCTAAATCTAGAATTAAACGGGATAAAGCAGAAACTATATCTACATGCCATACCTCCTTGGGACCAGAGTAGTACAGTACCCACTATAATACAGAAACACAGTAGGAGCATCAGCCAATAAGATAATATGTAAACTAACCCTTAAGTTAGGTATACATAACTTTTTTTCTAAAATTTCATTATTAGAGGAGAGACTTAAGAGTAATGATCTGTGTAATAATACTCCAGAGACCCCTGTAATTCCAAGCACAGCAAAAACAGACTTATCACCAAGCACACAGCAGGTGAGCTTCTGAGATTTAAACATGCCCAACAATGCTAGAGTCCAGCAGAGGCTCAATTCAATGCCTTGGCCCTCTGCGGAAGCGCAGCTTTTGATCTGCTTCACTTTCTACTGTCAAATCTAGAGCTACTTGAAAAGCTGAGGAGAGGGACATATAATTTTTAAATACTAACAAACATCACTTTACTAAGAAAGATACCGAAAAGACTGATCACAGAGTTCTCTAACATTTTCCAGTCTTTCATCTCTTAAGGACGTCACGTAATTTCCCTCTGTTATTTAGTCTGTGATGAGGCACAGACCCCCAAGAGTAAAGATGAACAGAGCAAGAGAATGAATTTCACAGGGAACAGACTGAAATTCCCTGACTGTGAAATCAGGGAATGCTGGTCTCAAAGCCATCTTCACTGTGATCTCTGTGCTTCTTCAATGGAGTCAGGCCACTTGGGGCTCTGCACAGGTCACCCCATTTAGAACATATTATCTATCCCTCATTATTACAGGAAGACATTTCACTTAATCAAGCCAGATTCAGTTTTTTTTTTTCTCAGCCCCATCACCTCCAAGAAGAAAATGGCTACTAAATCCACTAGCGTTTCATCATCACCATTACATGATCTGAGCTCTGATATGCTCTTAGCTTAAAAAATTATATAACAGCTTATCTTCTGGAGGCTGAGAGTAGTAAGGAGAAGCTCTGCACTATTAAGAAGCACACAGAAATGTGCATTTCTCATTTCTAATTGAGTTTGTTTAACCTCTGGTCTCCTGGTTTTAAAAGCAGACATCATTTAGTATATAACTAATAATGATTCAATACATGAAAGGAAAGGACAGAGAAAGAATAGAGCAAAGGCCATAAAGCTTTACAAATAAAAATGTGCCTTTAAGAATAACTGAGAGGGGAGGGCGTTAGTTCACATGGCAGTACAGTTGGATAGTTCATTATCTGATAGACCAATGTTTCTTATGTCCTGCTCTCTCTTCCATTCAGGAGAAGCAAAGGCGAGAGATAAAAACAATAATCTGCTAGACTATAACCTGTTCTTCTAAATGACTATAAACTAAACATATGCTGACTCTTTCTCTCTCAAGTCTAAAGATCTTACCAGTAGCAAATTACAGCAAATGTTTTAATACTGGTATCCATTTTCCAAGTCTCTTAACTCTTTTAAAGTTATATTTCATATTTCCTATCTTTCACTTCAATAATTTATTAAACATCCACATATGCCTACAATATTCTTGGCACTGGAGATTTTGTGAACTACAAATAAATGGTTTCCAATCATGAGGAGCTTGTAATGAGACTGGGAAGAAGATATTATTCATGTACTTTTCATAAAAGGTGGTGGGTTTAACTATGAAAGAACACTCAACATGCTGTCAGAGCAAAGAGTGGGAACACAAAAGAGGGCAGAGAAGGTTTCCTGGAGGAAATGATGTTCTAAATGGGGCTTGTGGAAGGCACTAACCAGAGGGAGGTATATTCCAGGCAGAAAGAAGAGGAAGTGCCTGGGGCAGAGAGGCATGGAAAGGTGTGATGCCAGGAGAAGGGATGGCTACGAACTCCAAGTAACTTTGCATTTTTGGAGATTAAATGAGAGACGAGGAGCGAAAGAGGCCATGACATAAAGAACCCTATCTCCCAGCTCGGCACGTAGGTGGCCAGAAGCCACTGCAGTGTCCAATTACAGGAATTCCCTGGACAGACCTGGGTTTTAGATTCACTGCCCTGGCTTCCATGGCAGAAAATGACATCTCAGAAGATGACAGGATGCACAGGCCAGAGGCGACTTCCTACAGCCTGGATTCTCCAGGTTCCACTACGCTGGGATGTCCACTCTAGAACTACCCTGAGGATGCCCTGAGGTCACTGGACCCCGGAACCAGTTAGGAAACTCAAGTGCACCAGTGGCACTCGAGATCCCTCCTTTGGTGACCCCTGTGATCACGGACAGCCTTGGATGGTGGGTGGTTGTGTAACCAGCAGTCCCTGACAGATTGGAAAGTATTGGTGGGTAAGTGGATACCCCTGAAGAAGAAGCTCCGAGTAAACAGGAGAACAGAATCTATCAGATACATGTTAGTTATGCTGAATTTGTACTCAAGTATCCTAACAAACAGAATTTTGGACACCACTGACTTTGGTTGCCCTCATCTTCCCTAATCGAACATTTGCAAAAGCATGGTACTTGCAGGCTAATGGAAGGCTCCAGTAAACAGAAAGCAGTCACACCGTTCTATCTATATCACATTTCCTATCAGCCTTCCAGGTTTCCTTGGGTTGCCTCCGGGGAACCTGGGGGCTACATCACACTAGTCGCAGGAGTTTATGTCAGATTGTAGCTCATTTCCCAGTCCTCTGCCAGTGCTCTTGTCTGAATCAGTCTCCAGCCTGAACAACTCACAGCAAACATTAGCACGAAACTCCAAAACCAATAAACAGACAGCGTTTATTTTTATCAACTGAAGGTCTCATTCCTTATCTCAAATTTAGCACCACAGCTCTGCCTTGCCCTGATTGCCTCACCATTTTTTTTTATAACCATTGAAAAAAGCCAAAGCTGATCATTCGCTCCTAATACCCCTCCTTTCAGAAAGGAAAAAATATATATATATCCTTATCCTTTCTGTTATCAACACCTCCTTTACCCACAGTCAAGCTAACAAAATCTTACTTCCTGGATTCCACAGGAATCCATTTCCATCCATAATAGTCCCTTCCCTTAATTCCTATGATCAATAATATTCATTTTATAATAATGTATCTCATGTTGTCACCCTAATTAGCTTAACTGTTCTTTAAAAGCTTAGACTGATGGTCGACAATACAGTGAGAGAGTAGGTCGACAAGATGGTAGAGTACATCTCTCCCCGTGGATGTACTGGGAATACATCTTCAGATGCAGAATTTCTCACCGAGCAGAAGTCCCTGACCACCCTAAAGGAATATATCGATCCATGAAAACTCGGTAGGATAAATGAAGGAAGAAGGAGGATGAGAGAGCAGGACCAACCTGCAGCCAGGGATGGGGGAGCTGAAGCAGGGGGGAGATCCCTGAATCCAGGACATTCAGTTGGAACAGAAGGGAAGCATCTGAAGCCATCAGAGCGTAAGGCAGCCAATCTGTGATACTCTCAGTGGGGTGAGAACCACACAGCTGATCCATGCCGTGGCCCTACATACCCTGGACAGGGATAGGAATCCACTGGAAGAAGCAGCGGGTGGGAGCTGGAGAGTGTGAACTGGAGGGCAATCCGGGGGCGAGGGCTGCTGTTGACTGTGGGGAGACGGCCGGAAGGGATGGGAGAAAAGAAATCCATGGCGGGGAGTGCCTTTGGAGGAACGCCAGGCAGCCATGAAGATAAGGCGCTACTGCTGAGTCACACGCAGGGGGAGGAGCCATCACTGACGCCTCTCTCTCCACACCCGCCTGATAGTGGTCAGCACGCAGCTGACCAATGGAGAAAGACTCCAGAGAGGGCAGTCCTTTGAGAGCCTGCTGGGCTCAGCAACAGAGAAGGACCCCAGCCAGGCTGCCCTTTGAGAGCCTGCTGGGATCAGCAACAGAGAAGGACCCCAGCCAGGCTGCCCTTTGAGTGCCTGCTGGGATCAGCAACAGAGAAGGACCCCAGCCAGGCTGCCCTTTGAGTGCCTGCTGGGCTGAGCAACACAGAAGGACCAGCCAGGGAGGTCCTTTGAGCAGCAGCTCCCAGGAGCTAGAAAGAATCCTAATAGAACCATATCTCCTGCATCTGCAGCACAGCCAGGGTCCCTGCGATCCAAGCCGCCACGCCACCTCGATGCCTGGTCCTCACTGGGCAGATCCAAGTCCTCTAGGGTGGCCTCAGGAGCAAACTCCTGTGGATGACCCACATGTGAGGAAGGGATTAAAACCACAACTGAGCTCCAGGGGTGGACTGCCTAAGGAAGAGGATCAAAATCTCTCCACTAGTTGTACAAGTTACAGATTAAATGATGATCAACTAGGTAACCTCTGTGTAGATGGAATATATAAAAGGACAATGACTGTTCCCACAAAAGAAAAAGCTCTAGCTCTGGCAGCTGTGGACAACGGAGACAAGCACATCCAGCAGTAGGGCCAGAGCAGGGTCCGATTAGAGCCCGAGCTGACCCCACAGAAGGTCCAGAGATTAGCCCTCCCCAGGACCGGAAGGCTTCCTAGGGAGGCAGAGGTGGACTGAGTCACAGCAGAGGAAAGAACACTGGCAGCTGAGATCGGAGAAAAACATTGATTCACTCTGCAGTTGATTCCAGATGTTCTTCACTTTCTTTTCCCTCTGTAGTTGTTCTTATTATTATTATTATCTCTATTTAGGCTGTTGGAAACTTTTTAATAACATTTTTAACTTTTCTTTCATATATTTCTACTTTGGCTTTCTATGGATTTGTGTGGGGTTTGGGGGGGGGCGGTTCTTTTATTATTGTTGCTTGCTGTTTAATTGCTAAGTTGTGGTCAACACTTTGTGACCCCATGGACTGTAGCCTGCGCGCGCGGCTCCTCTGTCCATAAGATTTCCCAGGCAAGAATATTGGAGTGAGTTGCCATTTCCTTCTTCAGGGGATCTTCCTGACCCAGGGATTGAACCTGCATCTCCTGCTTGACAGATGGATTCTCTACCACTGAGCCACCTGGGAAGCCCTTTCTGATTGTAGTTTTTCTTTAATATATGTAGACCTTCTTTTACATATTCCTATTTAAACTTTGCTTTCCAATTTTTTTCTTTTTTTCTCCACCATGTTTGTTTGTCTGCTTGCTTTGCTTTATTCCTCAGTTGGCACTCTGCTTTGGTGTCGTTTTCTGTTTTGTGTTTTAGTTTTGTTTTGTTGTTGTTCATTTTATTTTCAATTGGTTGATATCATTTTTGGTTTCCTTTACTCACCTGATCACCCTCTTGTACTTTGTTCTCTTTAGACTGTTTTGCTTTCGCTTGTGTGTGTGTGTGTGCACGTTCATTCATTTTTGTTTCTATTTGTCTGAATTTGCTTTTATCATTTGTTTCAGCTTCATTTTTCTGTTTCTTGGGGAAGGGTTTTTGGTGTTTAGTTGCTTTGGGGGGTTCTTTTTGGGGTTTTTGGTTTTTTGGTTTTTTTTTTGGTCTTCTCAGGGTTTCGTTTGTTTGCTTGTTTGTTTTAATACTCTTTATTGCCAAAACAGTTTGTGGGATCTTGGTTCCAGAAGTTGGGCCTGAGTCTCTGGAGGGGATGTCTGAGTCCAGGACACTAGGCCTCCAGAGAACTCTTGACCCCAGGGAATATTAATCAGTTCAGTTCAGTTCAANCGTTTGTTTGCTTGTTTGTTTTAATACTCTTTATTGCCAAAACAGTTTGTGGGATCTTGGTTCCAGAAGTTGGGCCTGAGTCTCTGGAGGGGATGTCTGAGTCCAGGACACTAGGCCTCCAGAGAACTCTTGACCCCAGGGAATATTAATCAGTTCAGTTCAGTTCAATCACTCAGTTGTGTCCAACTCTTTGTGACCCCATGAATCGCAGCACGCCAGGCCTCCCTGTCCATCACCAACTCCCGGAGTTCACTCAGACTCACACCCATCGAGTCAGTGATTAATCAGTGAGCACTCCCAAAAAGGCCTCCAGCTGAATCCAAGACCCAGCGCCACCCAACTGCCTGCAGCACTCAGTCCTGGACGCCTCACCCAAACAACAAGCAAGACAAGAACATAAATATAAGCAGAGAGGCTGCCCACAGACATCCCAAAACACACCACCTCAAACAACCCTGTCCATCTGAGGGAAAAACTCACCCCCTCCCACTAGAACACAAGCACAAGTCCCTTCCAACATGAAGCCCACACAAGCCCTGCACCAACCTCATCCACCAGGGAAAGAGACCACAAGCAAGAACTATGATCCCATAGCCTGGGGAAAGGAAGCCCAAACAGTCAGACAAAAAGATAGAGACATACTATGCAGATGAAGAACAAAAACTCACGAGACAAAATACACAAAGAAAAAATAGGCAAACTACCTGAAAAAGAATTCAGAGTAATGATAGTAAAGACACAAAATCTCAATAATACAAGGGAAAAAATGAAAGAATCATATAATACATTTAAAAGGACCTAAAAGAAACAGAGAATAAACAAACAGTGACAAACAACACAATTATTGAATCTATAAATATTCTAGAATAAATCAATAGCAGAATAATTGAGGCTTTAGAATGGATAAGTGAGCTAGAAGACAGAATAGTGGAAATAACTGCTGAAGAGCAGAACAAAGAAAAAAATGAAAAAAACTTGAGGATAATTGCAGAGATCTCTGGGGTAATATTAACTGTGGCAACATCTGAATTATAGGAGTTCCAGAAGAAAAAGAGAAAAGTAAAGGGTCTGAGAAAATTTTTAAAGAAATTATAGTCAAAAACTTCCTATCGTGGAAAAGGAAATAGTCAAGCCCAAGAAGCACAGAGAATCCCATACAGAATAAACCCACGGAGAAACATACTAGGACACATATAAATCAAACTAACGAAATTAAACACAAAGAAAAAACATTGAAAGCAGCAAGAGAAAAGCAACAAGTAATATACAAGGGAAACCCCATAAAATTAACAGTTGCTGCTTCAGAAGAAAGTCTGCAGGCCAGTAAGGAGTGACAGGATATATATGAAGTAATGAAAGGGGAAAAAACTCAGCCAAGATTACTCTGTCCAGCAAGGATCTCATTCAAAATCGATGAAGAAATCAAACACTTTACAGAAAAGCTAAGTTAAGAGAATTCAGCACCACTAAAGCAGCTTTACAACAAATGCTAAAGGGACTTCACTAGGCAGGAAACACAGGAGAAGGAAGACTTCCAAAAACAAACCCCAAAAACATTAAGAAAACGTCAACAGGAACATATGTATCAATAATTACTTTAAATTTAAATAGATTAAATGCTCCAACCAAAAGACACAGGATGGTTGAATGGATACAAAAACAAGACTCATATATGCTGTCTACAAGAGACCCACTTCAGATGGAGAGATACAGACTAAGAGTGAGGAGATGGAAAAAGATACTCCAAGCAACTGGAAATCAAAAGAAAGCCAGAGTATCGATTTTCATATCAGATAAAACAGACTTTAAAATAAAGAATATTACAAGAAACAATAAAGGACACTACCTAATGATCAAAGAATCAATCCAAGAAGACATAACAACTGCAAATATTTATGCATCCAACATAGAAGCCCCTCAATACATAAGACAAACACTAACAGACATGAAAGAGGAAATTTAAAATAGTAGGGGACTTTACACAACAATAGTAGGGGATTTTAATACCCCACTTACACTAATGGACAGAAAATTAATAAGGAAACACAAGTTTAAAATGACACAGTAGGGTAGATGGACCAAACATATCTTTAGCACATTCCACCAAATATAGATCTTCTGTATATATAAAAGAATAAACTTTTATAAAAGTTTTTAATAAAAGAATATAAAACTTTTTATAAAAGTTTATTAAAAAGAATATACTTTTTTCCCAAATGCATATAGAACATTGCCCAGGAGAGATCACAACTTGGGTCACAAATCAAGACTTGGTAAATTTAAGAAAACTGAAATCATATCAAGCATCTTTTCTGGCCACAACACTATGAGATTAGATATGAATTACAGGGACAAGTCTGTAAAAAACACAAACATATGGAGGGTAACAATATGCTTCTGGATAACCAAGAGGTCACTGAAGAAATCAAAGAGGAAATAAAAAAACACCTGGAAACAAATGACAATGAAAACACAATGATCCAAAGCCTATAGAATGCAGCAAAAGCAGTTCTAAGAGGGAAGTCTAGAGCAATACAGTCCTACCTCAAGAAACAAGAAAAACATCAAATAGACAATCCAACATTATACCTGAAGCAACTAGAAAAAGAAGAACAACCAAAAAACCCCAAAGTTAGCAAAAAGAAAGAAATTATAAATGTCAGAGCAGAAAGAAATGAAAAAGAAATGAAAGAAACAATATCAAAAATCAATAAAATTACAAACTGGTTCTTTGAGAAGAAAAAAAATTGACAAACCATTAGCCAAATTCATCAAGTTAAGGGGACTCAAATCAACAGCAACTATATGCCAATAAAATGAACAACCTGGAAGAAAGGGACAAATTCTTAGAAAAGTACCATCTTCCAAGGTTGAAAAAGGAAAACAGAAATCATGAACAAACCAATCACAAGCACTGAATTCAAAACTGTGATCAAAAATCCCCCCCAAAAAAATCCAAGGGTCAAATGGCTTCAGAGGAGAATTCTATCAAATGTTTAGCAAAGAGCTAACACCTGTTCTTCCCAAACTCTTCCAAAAAATTGTAGAGGGAGGAACACTTCCAGATTTATTCCATGATGTCACTGGTACCCTGATACCAAAACCAGACAAAGATATCACAGAAAAGGAAAATTATCAGCCAGTATCACTTATGAACACAAATGCAAAAAAGCCTCAAAAAAAAAAAAACCAAAAAAACTAGCAAACGGAATCCAGCAACACATACACCATGATCAAGTGGGGTTTATCCCAGGAATGCAGGTGTTCTTCAATGTATGCAAACCAATGTGACACACCATATTAAGAAACTAAAACATAAAAATCATATGATAATCTCAAAAGATGTAGAAAAAACTTTTGACAAAATCCAACAGCAATTTATGATTAAAAAAACAAACCTGTTCAGAAAATAGGCACAGAAGAAACCTTCCTCAACATAAGAAAGGCTATACAGGACAGCCCACAACAATCATTCTTCTTGTACATGCATGCTAAGTCGCTGCAGTCATGTCTGACTCTTGGCAACCCAAGGAACTGTAGCTCACCAGGCTCCTCTACCCATGGTATTCTCCAGGCAAGAATATGCGAGCGGTTGCCATGCCCTCCTCTAGGGGATCTTCCCAACCCAGGAATCAAGGCTGCATCTCTCTCTTACATCTCCTGCATTGGAAAGTGGGTTCTTTACCACTAGTGCCACCTGGGGTGAAAAAATGAAAGCATTTTCTCTAAGATCAGGAACAAGACAAGGATGCCCACTCTCCCCACTATTATTCAACACAGTTTTTGAAGTCCTAGCCATGTTGATGGAGAAGGCAATGGTACCCCACTCCAGTACTCTTGCCTGGAATATCTCATGGATGGAGGAGCCTGGTAGGCTGCAGTCCATGGGGTCGCAAAGAGTCGGACACGACTGAGCAACTTCACTCTCACTTTTCACTTTCATGCATTGGAGAAGGAAATGGCAACCCATTCCAGTGTTCTTGCCTGGAGCATCCCAGGGACGGGGGAGCTTGGTGGGAGGCCGTCTATGGGATCGCACAGAGTCAGACATGACTGAAGCAACTTAGCAGCAGCAGCCATGTTGATCAGGGAAGAAAAAGAAATAAAAGGAATCCAGATTGGAAAAGAAGTAAAACTCTTACTGTTTGCAGATGAACTGACATGGAAAATCCTAAAGATACTATCAGAAAATTACTAGAGCCCATCAATGAATTTAGTAAAGTCACAGGATACAAAATCAATACACAGAAGACCTTTGTATTCTTCTATATTAACAAGAAATCAAAAGAGAGGTTAATCAATCAATCACATTTACCACTGCAACAAAAAGAATAAAATACCTAGGAATAAACCTAATTAAGGACACAAAAGACCTGTATACAGAAAGCTATAAGACATTCATGAAAGAAATCAAAGATGACAGAAACAGATGGAGAAAGATACCATGTTCATTGGATTGAAAGAATCAATATTGTGAAAATGATTAAACTACCCCAAATAATCTACAGGTTCAAGTTACTAATGACATTTTTCACAGAACCAAAACAAAAAAATTCACAATTTTTATGGAAACACAAAAGATCCTGAAAAGCAAAAGCAATCTTGAGAAAGAAAACTAGAGCTGGAGGAATCAATCTTTCTGACTTCACACTACACTACAAAGCTACAATCATCAAGACAGTATGGTACTGGCACATACAGACCAATGGAACAAGATAGAAGCCCAGAGATTAACCCAAGCACCTACGGGTACCTTATCTTTGACAAAGATGGCAAGAAAATATAATGGAGAAAAGACAATCTTCAATAAGTGGTGCCAGGAAAACTGGACACTTACGCATGAAAGAACAAAATTAGAACACTTCCTAACATCATACACTAAAATAAACTCAAAATGGATTAAAGACCTAACTGTAAGACCAGAAAGTATAAAACTCTTAGAGGAAAATGGGCAGTACACTCGTTGACATAGTTGTAGCAAGATTATCTATGACCCACCTCCTAGAGTAATGGAAATAAAAACAAAAATAAACAAATGGGACCTAATTAAACTTGGAAGCTTTTGCATAGCAAAGAAAGCCATAAACAAGATGAAAAGACAACCTTCAGGACGGGAGAAAATAATTGTAAATGAAGCAACTGACAAAGGATTAATCTCTACAAGCAACTCATGCAGCTTAATATCAGAAAAACAAAGAACCAAATCAAAAAGTGAGCAGAAGACCTAAAAAGACATCCAAAGAAGAGATACAAATGGCCAATAAACACATGAAAATTTAAAAAAAAAAATGCTCAACGTTGCTCATTATGAGAGAAATGCAAACCAAAACTACAATGAGCCATCACCTCACACCAATCTGAATGACTAGCATCAAAAAAATCTACAAACAATAAATGCTGGAGAGGATGTGGAGAAAAGGGAACCCTACTGCACTGGAATGTGAATTGATCACTATGGAGAATAGTATGGAAGTTACTTTAAAAAATAAAACTGGGAATAAAACCAGTATATGATCCAAGGATCCCACTAACTGGGCATATACCCTAAGAAAACCATAATTCAAAAAGACACATGTACCCCAAATGGTCATAACAGCTCTATTTACAATAGCCAGGACACAGAAGCAACCTAGATGTCCATCAACAGATGAATGGATAAAGAAGTAGTGCTACACACACACACACACACACACACACAGAGGAGTATTACTCAGCCATAAAAAGGAACAAGTCTGAGTCAGTTCTAGCGAGGTGGATGAACCTAAAGCTGGTTGCACAGAATGAAGTAAGACAGAAAGAGAAAAACAAATAGCATCTATTAATGCATACATATGGAATCTAGAAAAATTGTACTGATGAACCTATTTGCAGGGCAGGAACAGAGATGCAGCCATAGAGGAGAGACTTGTAGACACGGTAGAGGGGAAGGAGAGGGTGGGACGGACTGAGAGCAGCACTGAAACATATCCGTACCACATGTGACACAGACAGCTAGCAGGAAGCTCCTGTGTGACACAGGGAGCGTGACCCAGTGCTCTGCGACGATCTAAATGGGTGGGACGGGGTGAGCAGTGGCAGGGAGGCGCGAGAGGAAGGGGGCATATGTAAACTTATGGCTGATTCACGTTGTTGTACAGCTGAAAGCAATACAACATCGTAAAGCAATTATCCTCCAGTTAAAAAGAATCTTAAAAGAAAAGCCTAGACCAAGGCTTATGCTTCTCTGTGTCCTACCTGTGATGGCCACAGTGAGGGAGCTGAAGTTTGGGCTCACTAAATCTCCATTTAACAATACAGTCAGTCCTCTGTATCTGTGGGTTCCACCTCTGCAAATTCAACCAATCACAGGTGGAACATATTTGGAAAAAAATTTCAGAAAGTTCCAAAATGCGTAATTTGAATTTGCTGCACACTGGCAACTATTTACATTGCATTGACATTGTATTTACAATTATTCACATAGTATTTATATTGTATTAGTTATCATAAGTAATCTAGAGATGATTTGGAGGATGTGCAGATGTGCCTAGGTGATATGGAAACATCATTTTGTATAAGGGACTTGAGCATCCCATATTTTGTTATCTGCTGGTATCTTGGAACCAATACCCCACAGATACCAAGTGATGACTGTAATTACACTGAAGTCTACATGAATTGATTTAACCAGTATTTTTATTTATAAAGGTAACAGTTGGGCCCTCAAGAGCCTTGGGAAAGAGAGAGAGAATGAGGGCATTTTCCAGATTTATTTAAAAGGAAAGTCAAGACTTAACGGGTAAGAAATTTGGCCAAAGTTAAAAAAAAATGGCTGAAACATAGTTGGACCAAGAGTGCACTCACTTTACAAAAGAAAATATTTAACAACTAGACTCCAGTCCCTCTGACAAACTTGCCCTTACCCTCAACTCAGTACTTTTCTGTACTAAACGAAAGGGAGTTCCCCTGTAGCTTAGTCAGTTAACAATCTGCCTGCAACGAAGGAGACCAGGGTTCAATCGCTGGGTCAGGAAGACCCCCTGGAGAAGGAAATGGCAACCCACTTCAGTATTCTTACCTGGAGAATCCCATGGACAGAGGAGTCTGGCAGGCTACAGTCCAAGGGGTTGCAAGAGTCGGAAACAATTTAGTGACTGAACTGGCGCCACCGAACAAAAGGTGCTATGCGTCAGTACTCAAGTGCAAAGCTAAAGGTAATTACTCAAATTATCTGGAAAACTCCTGGATTACTTTCTTTCCATTGCTAAAGCAGATGTGCCCTTAATATCCAGGGCAAACCCATTAAGATTTTAACAGTTAAAAGTCAGAGAAAGGGAAATGTATAAAAAGAATTTTAGAAGCTTTACACTGAATAGTGACAAGAAGCTACAAAGTGTTAATGATCCAGAAGCAGAATTGATTTTGGTTTTCATCTAAACTGTGTCCCTGTAACTGCCATAATCTACAGGCTCACGGCTTTAACTTATGTGCTATTTCCAGCCACAGGAAGGAACTGGGTAATCATTAAAAAACTGTCACATAAATAGCCACTTACCAGCTCACCTGGGGAGTGTAATGGTGGACAAGTAGTAAAGAATGCCAATTTTATTTATTTTTCTCCTTGTAAACTCTCTGAGGGAAGGGGCAAGCTGGTAAATTTCCTGACCATTAAACCCTTAATTATTCATATAAGTAGATCCAAGAAGAGTCACAGAGAAGTCAAAATAAATAATAATAATTTTTTAAAAACCTTTTATAAACAGCTTTGTCATGAATTCAGATACTTCTAGCTACCTTCCTTCTTTAAATGACAGAGGGACCACAAGCCTGAAAAATGGTAGAGCACAGAGGTCAAATACACTAGTCTCAGAGTCATGGGACCACGGTCTAAGTATTTGAATGGAAAGTCACTAGTCATATAATCTCAGGCAAGCTAACAAGTTTCCATTCCCTCATCTGTAAAATGAGGAAGCTAAAACTCACTGCCCTACCAGTTTGTGGAGAAGATTAAATGATACAAAGTAGTAATATTCAGGACAGCACTTGGAAAACACTTAATAAATATGTCTTTCAGTATTGTTAGAGTTTAAGGACTGAGTTAAAATCAGCAGGAGAAGGGAAAGAAAGAGGATGTACTCGTGGTCAAGTATATTGCAAAGTGATATACAAGTCACTTGAAGGCCAACTGCTCTCCTCTAAAACTATCTGGGGAACATTCATGTCCTGTAATTGCTTTCATGAAAAACAAAGTTTTTAACAAGCTACCTATTCTAGCAAAGAAAGAAGAGAAATTTGCTTTTCTTCCCACCTAAAAAGGTTTCCTCCCTATGTTTCTGGAAGCCTAGTTACTTGTCACACAGGTAGGGACCCATGGATCAGCCCAATAGAAGCCTCTAAGATGACCTAACCAGCAGAGAGGGTGAAACTCCAACATTACCTGCGCCCAGTGGTTTTTAAATACAATCATGCATGTTTCTGGGTCAACTCCCTGCAGGCTCACCACCCTCTGGATTTTGCTCTCTGTCGCAACGGATGACATCATAAGCCTTCATAAATCAAATGCTCCTAAGTCATACTTAATTTTCATGAAAATTTGGTAGGCAGCCACTAATTTTCAAGTATCACAGTAGAAATGTAACTTCTTCGCATTTCATTGTCACCTTCTGAAATCTGTAATGACAATAACAACAAAAAAACACATATTAAATAGGATATGATTAATTTAAAATCAAAGTATAGACATTCTCAAAGTCCAGCACTGAGCAACATATCTACAAAACAGATATTTAAGCGCAATCCAAAGCCTTTCTTATATTTTTCTCTCACTTTACTACTAAAAATATAAAATGATGCTACCAAAGCTACATGAATAAATTCAAAAATTATTGAGTTTATTCCACTATCACCAACCACAACCCCCTAGATTATTATTCTAAACTATTCAAATCTAGTTTCAAGCAATCAACTATGATTATCAATGTTGGGGGTGTTTAAAAACACCAAGAAACAGAAAAATCTTTAGTTAATAGTGACTAAAATAAATAGCTTGACATAACTTAGGGGAGTTATAGCACAGTACCCAGATTTCCGGGTCCAATAATAACAATTTTTTAAAATCAGTGACTGTCATAATGGAATTTAAAACATTCTCAGTCATTTCATGGCTACAAACTAAGTTAAGGTTTCTAACATCCCTGAAAAATGAATATAAAAATAGGAATTCCAAGTAACCTTAAATCAGATAGAAACAATCCATCAAAAACAAGATAGTGTTTACTTAGTGTAAGTAAAGCACAGCACACTTATCAATGAAAAGTAGCAGTATTATTTATCAATGAAAAAATGAATTATGTAGATAAAACTACAAAGAAAGTCAGATTCCAACAGAGACGGTTAGGAGAAAAAAGATACTGAGGTCACAGAACATACAGAGAATAGTATCCAGTTGGGTGGAGCTAACTCTGACAAAAGCAGTAAGATATTAGTGTTATCTCCGCAGTTTCATCAGCCCCAAAAAGGACTGAGCACAGAGATGGGAGTACCACCTTACCTGTCTCCTGAAAAACTTGTGAGTCAAGAAGTAACAGCTGGAACTGGACACGGAACAACTGACTGGTTCAAAACTGAGAAAGGAGTACACATCAAGGCTATATATCGTCACCCTGCTTATTTGACTTATATGCCAAATACATCATGCAAAATACCAGGCTGGATGAAGCACAAGCTGGAATCAAGATTGCTGGGAGAAATATCAGTAACTTCAGATATGCAGATGAGACCACTATAACGGTACAAGTGAGTTCAGTTCAGTTCAGTCGCTCAGTCGTGTCCAAGACTCTTTGCGACCCCATGAATCACAGCACGCCTGCACTCCCTGTCCATCACCATCTCCCAGAGTTCACTCAGACTTGCGTCCATAGAGTCAGTGACACCATTCAGCCATCTCATCCTCTGTCGTCCCCTTCTTCTCCTGTCCCCAACCCCTCCCAGCATCAGAGTCTTTTCCAATGAGTCAACTCTTTCCATGAGGTGGCCAAAGCACTGGAGTTTCAGCTTTAGCATCATTCCTTCCAAAGAAATCCCAGGGTTGATCTCCTTCAGAATGGACTGGTTGGATCTCCTTGCAGTCCAAGGGACTCTTAAGAGTCTTCTCCAACACCACAGTTCAAAAGCATCAATTCTTCAGTGCTAAGCCTTCTTCACAGTCCAACTCTCAATCCAAACATGACCACAGGAAAAACCATAGCCTTGACTAGACGGACCTTAGTCGGCAAAATAATGTCTCTGCTTTTGAATATGCTATCTAGGTTGGTCATAACTTTCCTTCCAAAGAGTAAACATCTTTTAATTTTATGGCTGCAATCACAATCTGCAGTGATTCTGGAGCCCAAACAAATAAAGTTTGACACGGTTTCCCCATCTATTTCCAATGAAGTGATGGGACCAGATGCCATGATCTTCGTTTTCTGAATGTTGAGCTTTAAGCCAACTTTTTCACTCTCCTCTTTCACTTTCATCAAGAGGCTTTTTAGTTCCTCTTCACTTTCTGCCATAAGGATGGTGTCATCTGCATATCTGAGGTTATTGATATTTCTCCTGGCAATCTTGATTCCAGCTTGTGTTTCCTGCAGCCCAGAGTTTCTCATGATGTACTCTGCATATAAGTTAAATAAGCAGGGTGACAATATACAGCCTTGAGGTACTCCTTTTCCGATTTAGAACCAATCTGTTCTTCTATGTCCAGTTCTAACTGTTCCTTCCTGGCCTGCATACAGATATCTCAAGAGGCAGGTCAGGTGGTCTGGTATTCCCATCTCTTTCAGAATTTTCCACAGTTTATTGTGATCCACACAGTCAAAGGCTTTGGCATAGTCAATAAAGCAGAAATAGATGTTTTTCTGGAACTCTCTTGCTTTTTCAGTGATCCAGCAGATGTTGGCAATTTGATCTCTGGTTCCTCTGCCTTTTCTAAAACCAGCTTGAACATCAGGAAGTTCACGGTTCACGTATTGCTGAAGTCTGGCTTGGAAAATTTTGAGCATTACTTTACTAGCATGTGAGATGAGTGCAATAGTTTGACCATTCTTTGGCATTGCCTTTCTTTGGGACTGGAATGAAAACTGACTTTTTCCAGTCCTGTGTAGAAGTGCAGAGGAACTAAAAAGCCTCCTGATGAGGGTGAAAGAGGAGCTTGTGAAAAAGCTGGCTTGAAACTCAACACTCAAAACACTATGATCATGGCATCTGGTCCCATCACTGCGCGGCACATGTGAGGGATAAAAGCAGCAGTGACAGATTTTATTCTCTTGGGTTCCAAAATCACTGCAGTCATGAAATTAAAAGACGTTCCTTGGAAGGAAAGCTTTGACAAACCAAGACAGTGTAGTAAAAAGTAGACATATTATTTTGCTAGCAAAGGTCTGAATAGTCAAAGCTATGGTTTTTCCAGTAGTCATGTATGGATGTGAGTTGGATCATAAAGAAGGCTGAGCACCGAAGAAATGATGCTTTTGAACTGTGGTGCTGGAGAAGACTCTTGACTGTCCTCTGGACTGCAAGGAGATTAAACCAGTCAATCCTAAAGGAAATCAACCCTGAATATTCATTGATGCTGAAGCTGAAACGCCAATATTTTGGCCACCTGATGCAAAGAGCCGACTCTCTGGAAAAGCCTCCGATGCTGAGAAAGACTGAGGGAAAAGGAGAAGGGGGCAGCAGAGGATGAGATGGTTGGATGGCATCACCAACTCAATGTACATGAATCTGAGCAAACTCCAGGAGATAGCGAAGGACAGGAAAGCCTGGTGTGCTGCAGTCCATGGGGTCGCAAAGAGTCAGACATGACAGAGCAACTGAACAACAACAACAACAATACAAAATGTTATTATTATTTTTTTTAGTGTACAGACTAGAGAGAGTACAGGGGAAAGGAGTTATAATTATCAGAGCACTGAAAAACAAAGTCCATGATAAAACTTCCAGATGTACCGTGACAAAAGAGGGTTTTTTTCTGTTTTTTTTTTTTTTCTCTTTAAGAGACTATGTTCTTTCTTTCTTTTTTCAATATTTATTTTTGTGGCTGCACTGGGCCTTAGTTGTGGCATGTGGGATTTTTAGTTGTGGCATGCAAACTCTTAATTCCAGCATGTGGGATCTAGTCCCCTGACCAGGGATGGAACCCCGTTCCCCTGCATTGGGAGCTCAGCGTGTTTGCCACTGGACCGCCAGTGAAGTCGCAAGATATTATTTTCACCTGAGTAATATGAAAGGTATTACAAGAAGAACACTGATCAAACTGATCAACTATTCCTCCTATAAACAATGAAATGTGAGAGGCGGACTTAAAGTGTGTGCCTTAAGGTTAGACATATGGGTCAAGTTCTTTGTGGGAAACACAGCAAAACACTGGAAGACAGTTAAAGGAATATGCCAAACAAGTACCGGGTTGATCAAAATGTTCATTCAGGTTTTTCCATAAGCTCTTATAGAACCAAATGAATGTTTTGGTTAACGCAATGTTTCCGCTGGGGGGTGTAGAAGACGCACCAGCCAATATTAAAAGAGCTTTAAAATAAATGTTAGTACATAAGAGTAGAAAACTTGTAAGAATTAGTCATCTGAGGAAAGAAATGCTTTTTAAGGAGAATGTCAGAGGAACAGGTATGCAGAAAGAGGCAGGCCTGTTGGAAGGAGGATGTATACCTGAGACACCTGAAAGGAACACTTAAATCCTATCTTCCGTGACTCTGTTTTATTCTGTAAATTGGCGAATTCTTAGTAATACAAATGTGCTTTCAATGAGACACTGTCCAGTGACAACCATGGCTCTCTGCCACTGAGAGGCATACTTCAATGGGCCCAACTAGTGTTTAAAAATCAGGAGCGGCTGTCCACGCACACACAGGTACATGTTCAGACTCACACACGCACACATGCATGCTCGCACAGCTCGCGCACTCCTATGATCCCCCCACCTCACTCTGATTAGCAGGCTGGCCCTTCTAGACAACATCTCAGTGTGCAACCTTGTTTCAAGTGGTAAGAGGGAAAAGAAATTCTGATTCAACTTCCTTGTTGTCCTAAACACTGTATCTCTTTGAAAATGTCCAGGTCTCTTATTTAGATGATAACAACAGGGAAAAATCAGAGTGCCTGGGTTTATCCCAGAGGCTGAAAAAGTAGAACACTCTCAGATGCCTTCCAGCTCCTGGATTCTCAGATTCTTCTTCGAAGGCATTAAGGGAACATAAATCATGCCAACTGCCTCTAAACCAAAAATAGAAACGTGCTTTCTAAGATGCTTTATGTTAGTTTTCAAAGGGACTTCATATGCCGTTTTTTCAGATAGTGAGGCCATAGTACAGACAGGACAAATATCTTAGCCAAGGCCACAATCTTACTAGTTAGTTCTTGTTTATAAACTATTTCTTCATCTCCACTGCTACCACCTTAGCCCAAACATCCCTGGTCTCTAATCAGACTATTACAACTGCTTCTTTTTTTTTTAAGTATTTATTTATTTGTGCCAAGTCCTAGATGCAGCATATGGGATCTAGCTCCCTGGCCATGGATCGAATGTGGGGCCCCTGCACTGGGAGCGCAGGGTCTCAGCGCCTGGACCAGCAGGGAAGTCCTGCAGGTTTGCTCCGATAGAGATAGACATGTCTCTTGACTCCCAGTCCAGTGCGCTTTCTGGAAACTATATTCTCCTTTGTAACCCTTGTAATCCCTGACCCTAGTCCCTTAAGGAAACGGCATCTTCTCTGACAAAAACACATTTCACTTGGTTGATGCTTATCCAATCATACTCTTGAGGCAGATGCCTGGATTATGCCATGATTATAGAAATCAATCAATATGCCATGATTATAGAAACCACAACATCGAGAGAACTTGGGAGAAAAGAGAAAGGGAGGCAAGTCCAGAAAGTTGTGTTTGGGAAGGAAAGGCTGTTATCAGGAGATCCTGCCAATGAAAACACCACCCAAGCACCCAGAGGCCAGGTGGTTCCTTCTACACTCTCTCATTCCCAGGCCAGAGTGGCGAAGTGCTGGCGTGGTCCCAGGACAGTGCAGAACTGAAAGCAATGGTTCCATATTTGTGAGTGATGTGTAAGGACACATTTCCTCAAGCATCATGGTTTTCAACCTATTTCTGCATTTTCCCGTTATCAGCATTTCCTTTTTCCAGTTCCAAGCTTTTTCTTTAACTCTCAGATAACAGCTAAAAATCCCAAGTGAAGAAAGAGGACAAACCTAAGCAAAAGGCTGTGAGCAGACCGGAGAGGCTACAGGCGTTAGACCAGGCATGCGTGTCACACACCATCACTGCATGTCACCCCCTCCGCCCCTCTGCTCTCTCCAACTGCAGGCGTCTGGAGCTGGGACCAGTCAGAGCCAAGCTCAGGGCTAGGCTCGCTGCTCCTGGCCCACACGCCACTCGTTCTCCCCATAAATGCAAATGTGTACAGCAACTCAAATTTCATGCCCAAGAAAAAGCTCTAGAAATTATTCAGCTCTTAAAGGACTGATGTTTTTCTATTCCTCAGACAAACCACCACCAATAAAAAATACCCCAATTACTCTTTTTTTCCCACAGTGGTTGTGAGTGGTATTGTGGTGTGGTAGTTGAGGCTTTTGGTCTTGGAGTGGAGAAATGAGCTGTCAAAATACATGTCTGCCTGTCTGTCTGTATGTATGTATGCTGAGATATCAATACAGGTTCTATACTGCAAAGACAGAACTGACTATATTATTTCCAAAGACACTACTGAGTAGTCACATTTATATATATCATTAATATTATATACAGAAATATTTTCCATCAATAATGAGGGGAAAATTCTATTAAATGTTGAAGACAGAATAACTGACATAAGAATTACCTGTGTCTTTATTTGCCCTTTTTTGAAAGTACATATTTTTATTTGATTTTGAAAAAAGCAGAAAAATGTGTTTCCATATCACATAATTATAAAATATACCACATAATCATAAAAGCCTAGATTCTAGTCATATAGATCATACTTCTTTCCAACGTAAAAATTCCTTCAATGTCACTCCCCAAAAGACCTCTAGTTTCAGTTTCTCTCAAAAACTACAATACTTATGAGAGCTATAAATGTGTCAAAATCACATTTTTTCCCAGAACTACTAGTGACTATATTTTAATATTTTTCACTATCAGGCTGAACTTACAATGTACACGTTTTGGTATTTAATAAAACATTATCTCATACTGTCATCAAGAAAGCAAGAGAGTTCCAAAAAAACATCTACTTCTGCTTTATTGACTATGCCAAAGCCTTTGACTTTTTGGATCACAACAAAATGGAAAATTCTGAAAGAGATGGGAATACCAGGCCACCTGATCTGCCTCCTGAGAAACCTATATGCAGGTCAGGAAGCAACAGTTAGAACTGGACATGGAACAACAGACTGGTTCCAAAGGGAAAGGGGTACATTAAGGCTGAATATTGTCACCCTGCTTATTTAACTTATATGCAGAGTATATCATGCAAAATGCTGGGCTGAAATCAGCCAGGGAGAAATATCAATAACCTCAGATACTCAGATGACACCACCCTTATGGCAGAAAGCAAAGAACTAAAGAGCCTCCTTGATGAAAGTAAGAGGAGAGTGAAAGAGTTGGCTTAAAACTCAACCTTCAGAAAACTAAGATCATGGCATCCAGTCCCTTACTTCACGGCAAATAGATGGGTAAACAGTGGAAACAGTGACAGACTTTATTTTGGGAGCCTCCAAAATCACTGCAAATGGTGACTGCAGCCATGGAATTAAAAGACACTTGCTCCTTGGAAGACAAGCCTAGAGCATGTTAAAAAGCAGCGACATTACTTTGCCAACAAAGGTCCATCTAGTCAAAGTTATGGTTTTTCCTGTAGTCATGTATGGATGTCAGAGTTGGACTATAAAGAAAGCTGAGCACCGAAGAACTGATGCCTTTGAACTGTGGTGTTGAAGAGTTTTGAGAGTCCCTTGGACTGCAAGGAGATCCAACCAGTCAATCCTAAAGGAAATCAGTTCTGAATATTTATTGGAAGGACTGATGCTGAAGCTGAAGCTCTGATACTTTGGCCACCTGATGCAAAGAACTGACTCATTGGAAAAGACCCTGGTGCCGGGAAAGATTGAAGGCGGGAGGAGAAGGGGAAGACATAGGATGAGATGGTTGGATGGCATCACTGACTCAATGGACGTGAGTTTGAGCAAGCTCTGAGAGCTGGTGATGGACAGGGAACCCTGGTGTGCTGCAGTCCATGGGGTCACAAAGAGTGGGACACGACTAAGCTACTGAACTGAACTGAGCTCATACCATCCTTCAATTTAACATATTTAAATATCCTTTTCCATATTAAATATCTGTGTAGTTGCTAAGCTGTGTCCGCCTCTTCGTGACCTCTGGGACTGTAGCCTGCCAGGCTCCCCCGTCCATGCGATTCTCCAGGCAAGAATACTGGAGTGGGTTGCCATTTCCTCCTCCAGGGGATCATCCTGACCCAAGGACTGAACCCACATCTCCTGCACTGGCAGGCAGGCTCTTCATCAGTGAGCCACCGGTGAAGCCCCTAAATCTGTCTGTTTCTATTTTGCATGTGCATTCCTTCATATGGCTTTTAAATTGCATATAAGTGATATCATACGGTATTTAAATATAATATTTTCTAATAACGGATTATTTTTAAAAATCCAAAGAGAAAGAAATGGATGGTGACCTTAAGGAGAGACATAGCCTAGGGAACATTTTTGTTCAGGGAAAACTGATCCTGTTTGCAGATCTAACGAGAAGGAATCAACTATCACGGAGAATTTGAAGATATCCACCACCCCACCGCGCCCCCTCCACCCGCCCACATACACAGAAAGATTCTGATGGAGCAAGAGGATCAGGAGAAGGGTGAGGTCAAGAGCACAGGTAGGAGAGACCTAGAGATATGAGAAGCAAGGCCGACTCTTCACAGTTCAGTTTAGTCGCTCAGTCACGTCCGACTCTGCGACCCCAAGGACTGCAGCACGCCAGGCTCTTTGCAAAGCAAGTCACCAAATCTTGAGCTTGATGGACAAACATGGCAGGTTCCCTTTCCATCTTCCCTTCTCCTTCCCTCCTGATATAACTCTGGCTGGTTTCTGAAGATGATCAGAGTTTAGGTGGATTTAAAGCGGGCAACTCTTGCCTGGAAAATCCCTTGGACGGAGGAGCCTAGTAGGCTGAAGTCCACGGGGTTGCTAAGAGTCGGACATGACTGAGCAACTGCACCTTGACTTTTCACCTTCATGCATTGGAGGAGGAAATGGCGACCCACTCCAGTGTTCTTGCCTGGAGAATCCCAGGGACGGGGGAGCCTGGTGGGCTGCCGTCTATGGGGTCGCACAGAGTCAGACACGACTGAGATGACTTAGCAGCAGTAAAGCAGGCAACAAAGTAACAGTGCTGAGAGTTTTTAGCTCAGTTCTCCAAGCATGGAAGGCAGAAAACATAAGGTCTTACTCAGAGACTTAAGCTTTGACTGGGAGATGGGGTCTAAGACAGCAGGAGGCTCTTGGTTTGAAACCTTGCTTGGAGGAATAATTAGGATTAAATTATTATTTCTCAGGTCTCTCCCAGCTCAAAAGTCATTATTTTCTATCCTTTATTGCAACCATTATACTAATTGTGGAGGAGTAATCAGATAATCTAGAGAAGGAAATGGCAACCCACTCCAGTATTCTTGCCTGGGAAATCCCATGGACAGAGGAGCCTGGTGGGCTACAGTCCTTGGGGTTGCACAGAATCAGACACAACTGAGTGCAGCATGCAATCAGATAATTATTAGAAGAGGATGACAGCCATGGTACAAAAATCTCTGTAAGAATTCCAGTTGTAAATNAACCCACTCCAGTGTTCTTGCCTGGAAAATCCCATGGACAGAGGAGCCTGGTGGGCTACAGTCCTTGGGGTTGCACAGAATCAGACACAACTGAGTGCAGCATGCAATCAGATAATTATTAGAAGAGGATGACAGCCATGGTACAAAAATCTCTGTAAGAATTCCAGTTGTAAATGGGATTCTATCTGTAATATTTTATATGAGTAAAGCATATTTCACTTAAGGAATCCAGAGCACAGAAATCAACCATCTCAAAATATAACCTGTAGTTGGTTGGTTGGATTTTTTTTCCTGAGCAACTGCCAATAGGGGAAAAAAAAAAAAAAATCATTGTTTTAGAATGTCCTTTAGAAGGCTCTGAATTGGCTGCTATTAAATACATAGTCTATTAATATAAATTTGTTAGTCAAACAAAATTCCATCTAAGGGTGAAGACTCTTCAAATATTGGGAAAGCCTGAAGAGAGGGGAAGTGTGTGCCCTCAATTATAACTAATAGCTACGGCAGAGGATTCATTTTGGGTCAAACTGCCTCAGACAACCTCTCCGTAGAGCCTTATAAAAATCTATTAAGAGGACATCCTCCCTGTGCTCTAATCTCTGGCCCAGTGTCCTTTCCTCTCTTGCTACTGTATCACATGGGAATGCTGAGCTGTGGAAAATAAAGCCAGCATCCAACAGCCCCTGACTCCCGGACTTTGGCTTAAGCTCCCTCAACTTGCTGGCTTGTTCAGTTTCGCTATCCATCATTTCAGCAAATTATACATTGTTTTGTTCCCCTAAGTTGTAGGTAACCTGTTAACACATAGGGTGAAAACAGAGAAAATGCTTGCAATGTGTGCATTCCAAATGGTTTCAGGCTTTGATAAATGCATGCCTGAAAATAGTAACCAGATTTCAGAAAACTATTAACAATGCCAGGAAATAGTTCCACCATGTTTTACATCTTAATTTCACTAGAACAAGTTGCCAGCCAACTAGGTCAAACCCAAGCACCATGTAAGTGACTGATAAGCAGAATGTATGAAGAAGAAAAATGAAAGTAATTATCTAAAACATACCAAAACTTTGTTATGGGACTTAATTTTTAAGGCTGCTTAAGAAACTAAACCCCTAGTGGCAAAGATTTGGACAGTAAAAATTATAGCTTTTGAAAATTATAGCAAATGTTGAGACATCAGCTCATTGGTGACTGAACAGGAAAGTCTCTTCCAAACGTGAAGTGATTTGTCAGAATGTGAAAACCAAACCATTCTTGGGCAAAGTCTCCCCAACAACCCAATCAATCACTATAATTTTGGTACTGTGCACCATCCAGTCACATATTTTGTTGAAACCTATTAAGGGGTAACTCAGTTACAATATCTGCTGTAAAACTCTAAAATTTAGCTAAGGCAAATTCAGAGATAAATTTATCTGTCAAATTCCACAGGGAAGTATTTTAAAGCAGAGATTTGAGGTAGATGCTTTGAATTTCTAAGAACTCTCTCATACTAATGAAGTTCTTCTCAAGAAATTCTCCTGGGGGTGGGGGGGGGGAACCTTAAATTTTTGACCAACATGTCTTGGTCATTTTCCCTGGAAAAGGAGGTAGCTTTGGGAAGTTACGCTGCTTAGTTTAATACCTGTTTTTGCAGCTCTATCAATCAGAATTAGTTCCGTACCAGCAGTCTTTCAAATGCCTTTATGTGAAAAATTTCAAATATGCAACCTGCAGCGTAATTAAGCCGATGTGCTGATTACCTTTTGGAACAGCAACAGGAAAAAAAAAATCTCCTTTTCAAAAATGTCCTTCATCCATGCGTGGTTTAACATGTACTAAGTACAATGAGTGTACTAACAATAAAATTCCATATATATTCACAAATCTCACAAATTGTGGGCATATTTCCCTGGAGAGGTGGCTACAGTTTTCAGCCAATTCTAGAAAGGGTCCATGAATTGCCCACCTTCAAAAACATTTATAAGCCACTTTAAATTGCATTCATATAGAGTCCCCAAACAGAGNCAATAAAATTCCATATATATTCACAAATCTCACAAATTGTGGGCATATTTCCCTGGAGAGGTGGCTACAGTTTTCAGCCAATTCTAGAAAGGGTCCATGAATTGCCCACCTTCAAAAACATTTATAAGCCACTTTAAATTGCATTCATATAGAGTCCCCAAACAGAGGCTAACAGCCAGTTCAAATTCTAAAAGTATTACTGAAGAGACAGTCATGGAACTTTTGTGACTTTGGAAATACAAAAAGTTCCATTTCAACAGCTTAGAGGTTGTTCCAGCCTGTGAGTAACGATGATCTTGAGTAACAATCAGGGCAAGCCCCAGAGCCTCACAAATTCCATGGCTGGTTGGATACTTACCCTCCAACTCCAAAGCACTGCAAGGTGTGGCGTCAGAGGCACAAAGTGATTAGCATCTTTCTAATATTAGCAACAGGCTCAAAGAACATGGTCCTATGCCAATTAGGACAAAGGACCTTTCTTCACCAGTCTACGGAATGGGCCGTGAAGAGTGTGGGTGCCTTCTGTGCGTGTAAACATCACAGAAGTGGAGTAAGTCACCAGTACTTAAAATATCCGATACAGCTATCCTGACTTCACATAGGCGGAATAATGAGCACATGTACCCTGGAGGAGGAAATGGCAACCCACCCCAGTATTTTTGCCCCCAAAATCCCATGGACAGAGGAGGCTGGCGGGCTATAGTCTATGGGGTCGCAAACAGTCAGACATGACTGAGCGTCTGCGCATAGCACTTATATGGTAACCTAATAAATTCCCCATTTCTTAACTTTTTATGATCATAAAATTAATGAAAGACTTCCTTTTACATGTAAGTATAATAAACTAACAAATGGTATCACTGCTGAACCAAAATTTAAAAGACTATTTTTTCATCCAAGAGTAGGCAAAAGATTCTAGAAGTTCATAATAAAAATCTATGGTTTAAAGTAGTTAACCAATCACATATATATATTATTGCTATGATCAGTTAATCATCAAAATTTCATACTAATAAAAAATGAAAAGCAAGATTTAGGATTGCCGAAAAATTTCAGAGGCAAAAAAATTTAACCTGAGAGTTCTCCTTGCTCAGTAACAACTGCATGGACCTCAGTCGTATATTATCAATGTCCAGATTTACATATTTCAAGAGGGGACTTAGGAAACATAAAAATGGGTCCATCTCATATACATCAGGTGAGAAATTATACTGCCGTTCTACCTGCAAAGAGCAATTTGGCAAAAGCCTTCAAAACTGAATTTGAACAGCAAAATCACTTCTATTCTATTCTAACATTAGAAGAAATGCTAATCACCTTATACCTCAGACATCACACCTTGCAGTGTTTTGAGTCAAGAGTGTAAGTATCTAACCAGCCATGAAATTTTTAACACACAGAGTCTTGCCCTGATTATTACACAAGAGAACAGTTACAGGCTAGAACAACCCCTAAGCTGCTGAAATGGAACTTCTTGTATCACTGAAGTCACAAAAGTCCCATGATTGTCTCTTCAGTAATAACTTTAGAATCTGAGTTGGCTATTGGCCTCTGTTTGGGGACTCTTCATAGTTTTACCATGAATGCATATTTAAGGTGGCTTAAAAATTTTTTTCTGAAGTTTACATCTTATAAATATAATTCTACGTTACAAAATGACAGACTGAATAACAGCAAAGAGTTGACACTTACAAGGCAATGGCACCCCCCTCCAGTACTCTTGCCTGGAAAATCCCATGGACAGAGGAGCCTGGTAGGCTGCAGTCCATGGGGTTGCCGAAAGTTGGACACCCCTGAGAGACTTCACTTTCACTTTTCACTTTCATACATTAGAGAAGGAAATGGCAACCCACTCCAGTGTTCTTGCCTGGAGACTCCCAGGGACGGGGGAGCCTGGTGGGCTGCCGTCTATGGGGTTGCACAGAGTCGGACATGACTGAAGTGACTTAGCAGTGCCAGGCACTATTCTGAAGACATTATGCCATTAACTCATTAAATCTTCTCAGCAATCCTGTGAACTACATTTTCCTCTTCTACAAGATACAGAAACAGGCACAGAGAAGTAAAGGTGCTGGTCTAATCAAGGTCACACACATATCCTGGGGTCTAACCATTAGTACCTCTCAAACTATAGAGATACCCTTTGAGGCACTGCTTAGATAGTAGACAACTGGAAAGACCCCAAATATCCATCAGCAACAGTTAAGTTATATAAATAAATATAGTGAAATACTACATCACAATTTTAAGAAGGATGCAGATCAGCCAGGATGGTAGAACAGAAAGACCCTGAGCTCACCTGCTCTCCCAGCACACCAAAATCACAACTATTTGCAGAACCACCATTGATGAAAAAGACCTAAACCAAGCAGAAAAGATCTTTCACCATCAAAGATATAAAGAGGCAACTGCAGCAAGACGGGCAGAAGAGGCAAACTCATGATACAATCAGTCGGGGTGGGCAACACACAAACTGGAGAATAACTGTATTACAAAAGTTCTGCCAGGTGCGTGAGAGTCACAGGCCCACAGGCTGGGCTCCCCTGCCCAGGAATCCTGTATCAGGAACACGGCCCCCCGAGCATTCGGTTTGAAAGCCAGCAGGGCTTAACTTCAGGAGTCCCGAAAGACTAGTGGAAATAGACATTTCACTTATAAAGGGAGGACACACAATCTCATAGGCACTGGGACCCAGAGTAAAAGCAGTAATTTCATAAGAGGCAGAGCCAGACCTATGTGCTAGTGTTGAAAGGTCTCCCAAGAGTGCCAAGGGGTGACTGCAGCTCACCCAGGGGCATTGATATTGGTCACAGTCACTCTTGGGAGCCCCTTCTACCACATGGATGGGCATCACTGTGGTGCCCTTCCTTTAGCTTATTAGTGCCAAGACCTGGCACCACTGAACAGCTTATAGGTACAAGTGCTGGGAGAGAGGCCTCAGGCCAAGTGACTAACTGGGCAGACACAGCCCCAGCCATCAGCAGACAGACTGCCTAAAGACTTCCTGAGCCCACAGCCCCTCTAGAC
The DNA here is from genome assembly GCA_006410615.1 of Neotragus moschatus. Classification (NCBI taxonomy): domain Eukaryota; kingdom Metazoa; phylum Chordata; class Mammalia; order Artiodactyla; family Bovidae; genus Neotragus; species Neotragus moschatus. The sequence continues at coordinate 6,806 of SJYA01003863.1, read as the reverse complement.
ATACCTCTAGAAACAGCCCTGGCCACTAAAGGGCGAACACTCAATTCCACTTACCAGGGGGCAGACAGCAGACATTAGAAAACCATAGACCTGCAGCCTGCAGACCCCGACAGCCCACTGCAGGCCATGCACTCTGGGACCATCTGAGTCCTGCTTCTGCCCACCAGTAGGCCAACAAAAGCTTTGAGCCACCCCGGGCCCTACACCAGTGGTGTCAGGAACCGTTCCCTCATCACCAGCAACTTGACACCAGCTCTGGGATGCCCAGGCATTGCTGCCAGACTCTAGGACCCAGCTCTGCCTGCCAGAAACCCAGCACTAACCCCAGGACCTGGTGTCACTCAACAGTGGGGAGGAAACAAACCTGAAGTCTTCCGAGCCCTGAGTCCACCCCCTGTGCGGCCAGCACTAGCCCTGGGGCACCCTGGCATTCTGCAGAAAGTTGCATCTTAACCAGGTCCTACCAACTATAGTCAACAGCCTCCACAAAAGGCAGGGCTTGGCAACCAACTGGGCCAGGGGTCAAGCAAGCCTAGCAGACTGCCCACACAATCAACCTGCCCCAAGAAAGATCCTATGCAGCCCTTGTGAAGGGGGAACCCCTAGAGCGTAGAGCTTGGGGCACGCACTGCTGGGACACATAGAATGTCTCCTATAGAGGGCCACTTCTCCAAGGCTGAAAAATGTACCCAACCTACCACATACATAAAGATACAAATAGTAACTTAGCCAAAATAAGGTGGCAGAGAAATATGTTCCAAATGAAGAAGCTAAATAAAACCCCAGAAGAAGAACTAAGTAAACCTGAAACAGGCGATCTGCCCTAGAAATAGTTCAGGGCAACGGTCATAAAGACGGTCAAACGACTCAGGAGAAGAATGGATGCACAGAATGAGAAGCTAGAAGTTTTTAACAGAGTTAGAAAATATAATGAAAAATCAGAGATGAAAAATAAAATAACTGAAATGAAAAAATATACTAGAAGGATTCAACAGCAGAATAAATGATACAAAGGAATGAATCAGTGAGTTGGAAGACAGAGTAGTGGAAATCACTGCTGCTGAACAGAAAAAAAAAAAAAAAGAGTGAGAAAAGAATTAAAATGAGCAAAGTATAAAAGATCTCTGGGGTAAGGTCAAGTGCAATAATAGTCACATTATAGGGGTTCCAGAAAGAGAAGAGAGAGAGAGCAGGGTTGAGAACATATGTGAAGACATAATAACTTAAAATTTCCATAACACTGGAAAGGAAGTAGTTACCTAAACCTAAGAAGCACAGAGTCCCACACAGGATTAGCCGAAGAGGAACACATCAAGACACACAGTAATAAAAATGAGAAAAAGATAAGGAGAGAGCAGTAAAAGCGGCAAAGTAAAAAAGCAAAACATATAAGGCAACTCTTTTATAGCTATAGTTCAGTAAAAACTCTGCAGGCCAGAAGGGATGGCATGATACGTTTAAAGGAAAAAAATCTACAACCAAGAATACTCTACCCAGCAAGGCTCTCATTCAGATTTGATGGGAAAATCAAGCTTTAGAGACAAGCAAAAGCTAACAGTTCAGTACCACCAAAACAGCTTTACAACAAATGCTAAAGAAATTTCTCTAGGCAAAAAAAAGAAAAAGGCGGCTACAACTAGAAACAGTAAAATTATGAAATGAAAAAGCTCATCAGTAAAGGCAAACATACAGTAAAGGCAGGTAACCATTCATATACAAAGATAGTAGACAGGGAAAGGGACAAAAGTAGTAAAATAATCTATAACCACAATCAGCAGTTAAGAGATACTCAAAGTAGTTAGCTGCAAAGCATGGTGTCAAAAACAGTGATCACAAGGGGAAGGGAATACAAATGCAAGGTTTTTTAATGAAATTGAAATTGTGATTTAAATTTAATTGCAATTTAAAGCTATCATGTATATAGAGAGATTCCTACATAAAAACACATGGCAACAGCAAACCAGAGATCTATAATAGATATACACTCAAAAAAGAAAAAGGAATCCAACGTAACACTAAAGAGAGTCATCAAATCACAAGAGAAGAGCACAAAAAAGGTGTGTGTGGGGGGCAAGATATACAAAACACCACCAAAACAATGAACAAAATGGCAATAAGTAGACACATTATCAATAATTACCATAAGTGTAAATGAACTACATGCTCCATTCAAAACAGAGAGAGTGGCTGAATAGACAGAGCAAAACAAGACCCATAGCTCTGCCGCCTACAAGAGACTCACTAGATCTAAAAACACAGACTGACAATGAGAGAACAGAAAAACTACTCCACACAAATGGAACTCAAAAGAAAGCCAGAGTAGCAACACTTAGACAAAATAGACTTTAAAATAAAGACTGTAACAAGAGACAAAGAAAAACACTACATAATGTTTAGGGGTCAATCCAAGAGGAAGATATATACACACAACCAACCTCAATATATAAGGCAAATAGTAGACATAAAAGGGGAACACGACAGTAACGTAATAATAGTAGAAGACTTTGCTTTAACAGCCCCCTTACATCAATGGACAGATCATCCAGCCAGAAAATCAGTAAGGAAGCTCTGACCTTAAATGGCACATTAACTGATAAATGGAGGGCATTTCACCCAAAAGCAGCAGAATACACATTCTTTTCAACTAAATGAAAAACTCTCCAGGATCCATCACATATTAGGAGCAAAACAGTCTCAATAAATTTAAGAAAACTGAAATCATATTAAGCATCTCTTCTGACCACAAAGCTAGAAATAAACTACAAAAAAAAAAAAAAAAACTGCAAAAACCACAAACGTGTTGGCTAAACAGCATGCTACTAAACAGTCAATAAATCAATGAAAAAAATCAAAGAAGAAATAAAAAAATATCTAGAGGCATTTCACTTCAATAAAATGAAAACATTACAATCCAAAACCTTCGAGATGCAGCAACAGCAGTTCTAAGAGGGAAGTTTACAGTGATACAACTTGACCTCAGGAAACAAGAAAAATCTCAAATAAGCAACCTAACCTTACACTTAACTGGATTTGATAAAAAAAAGAACAAACCAGTTCCAAAGTTAGTAAAGGGAAAGAAAGCATAATGATCTGAGGCGAAATAAGTGAAATAAAGACCAAAATATAAAAGATCAATGAAACTAAAAGCTGAGTCTTTGAAAAGATAAACAAAATTAATACACTTAGCCAGACTCATGAAGAAACAAAGGGAGAGGGCCCAAGCGAATAAAATCAGAAATGAAAATGATGAAGTTAGAGCCAATGCCACAGAAACATAAAGGATCATAAGAGAATATACAAATAACTGTAAGCCAGTGAAATAGATAACTTAGAAGACATGAACAAATTATTAGGTACCATTTCCTGAGGCTGAACAAGGAAGAAAGAAAAATATAAACAAACTAATTTCCAGTAAGGAAACTGAATAAGGAACAATTCCCAACAAACAAAAATCCAGGACCAGATGGCGTCACAAGTGAATTCTACTAAACATTCAGAGAAGAGATAACACATATTCTTTTGAAACTCTTCTGAAAAATCGCAGAGGAACATTTTCAAACTTTTTCTATGAGATAACATCCTCATACCGAAAACAAATATATCACACACATACAAATTATAGGTCAATATCACTGATGAAGTGAAGAGAAGTGAAGTTGCTCAGTCGTGCCCGACTCTTTGCAACCCCGTGGACCGTAGCCTTCCAGGCTCCTCCATCCATGGGATTCTCTGTCCATGGGATTCTCCATCCATGGGATTCTCCAGGCAAGAATACTGGAGCAGGTTGCCATTTCCTTCTCCAGGGGATCTTCCCGATCCAGGGATCGAACCCAGGTCTCCTGCATTGTAGGCAGATGCTTTAATCTCTGCACCAACAGGGAAGCCCTACCACTGATGAACACAGGTGCAAAAACTCTCAGCAAAATATCAGCAAACTGAGTTAAACAATTCATTAAGAGGATCATAACAAAGATTAAGTGGGATTCACCCCCGGGAGGCAATGATGTTTTCAGTACCTGCAAATCAGTCAATGGGATACACCATATTAATGAAGTGAAGAATAAAAACCCTATGATCATATCAATAGATGCAGAAAAAGCTTTCAACAAAATTTAAAATCCATTTATGTTAAAAAAAAAAAAAACTCTCCAGAAAGTGGGCATAGAGGGAACATTCCTCAACATAAGAAAGGTCATATATGACAAACCCACAGGTAATATACCATACTCAATGGTGAAAAATTGAAAGTATTTTCTCTAAATCAGGAATAAGAAAAAATTGCCCAATCTCACCAGTTTTATTTAACATAGTTTTGGCAATCTTAGCCACAGCAATCAGACAAGAAATAAAAGAAATTCAAATTGGAAAGGAAGAAGGGAAAGTGTCATTGTTTTCATATGACATGATACTACACACAGAAAATTCAAAAGATGCCACCAGAAAACCATTAGAGCTCATCTGGTAAAACTGCAGAATACAAAATTAATATACAGATATCTGTTGCATTTATACACAAAAACAATGAAACATAAAAAGAGAAAAGTTAAGGGAACAACCTCATTTACCACTGCATCAAAAAGAATAAAATATCTAACAATAAATCTACCTAAGGAGGTATAAGACCAATACTCAAAAAATTATAAGACACTGATGAAAGAAACTGACAACACTAATAGATGGAAAGGTGGGCATTCTTCTTGGATTAGAAGAATTAATATAATTATAGTTAATCAATATATTAAATTAATTCAATTTATTAAATTAAATTAATCATTTAAATGACCGTATTACTCAAGACAATCTACAGATTCAATGCAATATCTATCAAAAATACCAGTGGCATTTTTCACAGAACTGGAACAAACAAGCTTAAATTTTTTGTGGAAACAAAAGGCCCTGAATAGCCAAAACAATCTTTAGAAAGAATAGAGCTGGAGGAATCACACTCCTTGACTTTAGACTATACCACAAAACTATAGTAATCAAAATAGTATGTGTAACAGCACAAAAACAGAACCACTGATCAATTGAACAAGATAGAAAGTTCAGAAATAAACCTAGGCACTATGGTCAATTAATCTGTGATTAAGGAGGCAAGAATATATGGTGGAGAAAGGACAGTCTCTTCAATAAGTGGTGCTGGGAAAACTAGAGAGCTACACATAAAAGAACAAAATTAGAACATTCTATAATACCATATACAAAAATAAACTAAAAATGGATTATAGACCTAAATGTAAGACCAGAAACCATAAAACTCCTAGAGGAAAACATAGGCAGAACACTCTTTGACATAAATCACAGCAATATTATTTTGGATCTGGCTCCTAAAGCAAAGGAAATACGAGCAAAAATAAACAAATGGGACCTAATAAAGGCTAAAAGCTTGCACAGAGCAAAGAAAACCAGCAACAAAATGAAAAGACAACCTACTGAATGAGAGAAAACATTTGCAAATGATACGAAAAGGGGTTAATATTCAAAATATATAAGCAGCTCATACAACTCAACATCAAAAAAACAGCCCAAGAATGGGAGCAACCTAAGAGTCCATCAACAGACGAATGGATAAAGAAGATGAGTATCTGTACACAATGGAATACTACTCAGCCATGAAAAAGAATGAACATTTGCCATCTGCAGCAACATGGATGGGCTTGAAGGGCATTATGCTCAGTGAAGTCAGAAAGAGAAAGACTAATACTATATTAAACATATCGCTTGTATGTGGAATCAGACTAATGAATATAACAAAAAAGCAGCACACTCACAGATGGAGAACAAACTTGTGGTTGTCAGTGAGGAGACGGAAGCAGGGAGGGGCAGTATGGGCTAAAGGATTAAGAGGTACAAACTATTACATATAAAATAAGCCACGAAGATACGTTGTACAACATGGGGAATATAGCCAGTATTTTATAACAACTATAAATGGAATGTAACCTTTAAAATCGTGAATCACTATGCTGTATACCTATAACACATATAATTCAATTAAAACGTGTTTTAAAATTTTTTTAAAAGATTGCAGTTCTGAATGAACTGATATGAAAAGGCTGCCAGGATATATACAGAGCAGCAGGTATATTCTGTCACCGTTTGTGTAAGAAAAAATAGGCATGTGTTGCTCTAAATGCTCACCAAGGCATAGCCCATCTCTGTGAAGCCACATAAAGAAAGACCCTGCGGCGGCTTCCTCAGCAGAGGGGCACTGGGTGGCTGGGGACAGAGAGGCAGGGAGACTTGCTTTTCACTGTGCACCCTTCTTTACTTTTGGAATTTGGTACCATGATTATGTACTACTTTGCGAAAACATATTAACAAAAGCAAAAGAACATGAAAACAAAAAGGGAAGTACATAAGCTCAGCTTAAGTGTAGCAGTTACAGTGGACTTGAAGTCTCCGTCTCTCTGGGAAAGGGAAAAGCCTCCACAATGATTCTATACAGCCTGGTGGGTACGAGTAGGAATAAAAGAGTGTATTAATGTAATATGCCATTTGAACCAATTACAGTGACCACAAAATGTCTGAAAAGTATTAAACAGAAAAGGTACAAAGGAAAACAAACTTGATTCCTAGCACGTAAGTTGTTAACTCCGATGGAATAAATATGGATGAAAATGACATGTTAGAGAAGCATAAATAAGGTTTTCAATAATTTTTGAGAACCTCTTTCTGAGAAAAAACAAAATCAGTCAAAGTAAATATAGCTCACTATCAAGATTTCTCTTATTCAGACTAATAAGCGCAGGCGGCTGTGAGCCGCCGGCTCACTAAGCGCGGCCCAGATGAGCCACCCCACGTCC
>SJYA01003862.1:0-46918 GCA_006410615.1 Neotragus moschatus | reverse complement strand
TGTATTCTTGCCACCTCTTCTTAATATCTTTAGCTTCTGTTAGGTCCATATCATTTCTGTCCTTTATCGAGCTCATCTTTGCATGAAAATTTCCCTTGATATCTCTAATTTTCTTGAAGAAAACTCTAGTCTTTCCCATTCTCTTGTTTTCCTCTATTTGCATTGATCGCTGAAGAAGGCTTTCCTATCTTTTCTTGCTATTCTTTGGAACTCTGCATTCAGATGCATTCAGATAGCATGTTGTAAAACAGATACACTTCTTTGCCGACAAAGGTCCGTCTAGTCAAAGCTAGTTTTTCCAGTAGTCATGTTTGGATCTGAATGTTGAACTATAAGGAAAGCTGGACACCGAAGAATTGATGCTTTTGAACTGTGGTATTGGAGAAGACTCTTTAGAGTCCTTTGAAATGCAAAGAGTTCAAACCAATCAATCCTAAAAGTGATCAGTCCGGAATATTCACTGGAAGGACGGATGTTGAAGCTGAAATTCCAATACTTTGGCCACTTGATAGAAAGAACTTACTCATTGGAAAAGATCCTGATGCTGGGACAAATTGAAGGCTGGAAGAGAAGGGAATGGCAGAGGATGAGATGGTTAGATGGCATCACTAACTCTATGGACGGGAGTTTGAGCAATTTCCATGAGCTGGCGATAGACAGAGATGCCTTTGTGCTGCAATCCATGGGGTCACAAAGAGTCGGACATGACTGAGTGACTGAACTCAACTGAACTGAGTTCAGGAAATAAAACTAACCAAAAGGGTAACAGAGAAAGGGCCTTGGAACTCACACAAATTTGGTGAGATTGTTGTGTTCTCGCTCACCAGAATGGACAAGCCTCATAATTTGCTGGGCATCAGGAATTTAGGAGAGTTTTTCCAGAGTATTTGGAATAGCTCAAGCCTAAACACTGCTCTAGTCCTACCTAACACAGCTTGAAAAAAGATCAGAAGGATCTAAGTAATTTAACTGCTTCCAAGAATAAAACTCAAGAGTATTTATAAGAGTATAAAGATATCCATCACCAACAATTTAACATTCAATCAGCATTGCCTCTGACACCAAATCAGTGTTTTAGCATTGTTTTGAGAGGTAAAAAAATTGGAAACAATGGAATACATACATTAGGAAAATGGCTGACTAGAATATGTTATATCCTTCAGTTCAGTTCAGTTCAGTCGNTAAAGATATCCATCACCAACAATTTAACATTCAATCAGCATTGCCTCTGACACCAAATCAGTGTTTTAGCATTGTTTTGAGAGGTAAAAAAATTGGAAACAATGGAATACATACATTAGGAAAATGGCTGACTAGAATATGTTATATCCTTCAGTTCAGTTCAGTTCAGTCGCTCAATCGTGTCTGACTCTTTGCAACCCCATGAATTGCAGCACGCCAGGCCTCCCTGTCCATCACCAACTCCCGGAGTTCACTCAGACTCACACCCATCTAGCCGGTGATGCCATCCAGCCATCTCATCCTCTGTCATCCCTCTTTCCTCCTGCCCCCAATCCCTCCCAGCATCAAAGTCAACTCTTTGCATGAGGTGGCCAAAGTACTGGAGTTTCAGCTTTAGCATCATTCCTTCCAAAGAACACCCAGGGCTGATCTTCAGAATGGACTGGTTGGATCTCCTTGCAGTCCAAGGGACTCTCAAGAGTCTTCTCCAGCACTACAGTTCAAAAGCATCAATTCTTTGGTGCTCAGCTTTCTTAGGAAAAAATAAAATGAAGATATTGGGAAGAATTAGTTAAGCATATATGTATTCATCTAGAGAGATAGTCATGACTTAAAGGATGAAAAATAAAAGCAAGTTTCAGAGAAACCACAAAGTAAAAGTATTAATTGCTCAGTTTTGTCCGACTCTTTGTGACGCCATAGAATGTAGCCTGCCAGGCTCTTCTGTCCATGGAATTCTCCAGGCTAGCATCCCTCTTCCAAGAATTCTTCCTAACCCAGGGATGAAACCTAGGTCTCCCGCATTGCAAACAAATTCTTTACTCTCTGAGCCACCAGACAAAATAAAAATGATGTATTTTGTCTATACATTGTTTACTTATGAAAAATTGAGAAAAATAGAAAAAGAAATGGAAGAATATATAGCAGATTGTTAATATTTGTTGCCTGTGGAAATTTAATTGGAGTAGGTTATACAGATGATATGCATTTTTCTTTCATATAATTGAAATGTTTTAATTGCAAAATAAGCATAATTTACCTTTTAGTTTCTCAAGTCCTAAAATATTTAATAGAAAAAATTAATGACAAAGGCTATAGAGGGAGATTAAATATTTTTATAATACAAAATGACAGTAGGAAAATATTAGTTTGACTATATGTTTTGAGTACAACTGTAAAAATGAGATATTCATGTGAATAAAGACTCGTAAGAACTTCAGAGGCTCTTTTAAAGAATGCTAAATTTATGTATACTTCCCTTCTTTGTTATGTCTAAATGTTTGTGGGCAATAATAATAATAGTTCTCTTATGTAAACCATGTAAAATATAGATTGATGCAGATAAAGTGTAGAGGAGAAAATGTAAAAATGAAAGATATGAGCATGGAGGGTTTATAAATTACTTTGCTTTTTCACTTTCCCCAAACTTTATGTAATATTGTACTGCCTTATTAAAAAAAGTAAATAAAAATCCAACTTGGATTGCGAAGGACTACAAAAATATAATTCATGATGGGAAGGAAAATCAATCAAACTGCCTCAGAAATTATATAGATGATGGAACTAGTAGAAAAAATACGATGAGATAATTATTATAATGTGACCTCCTATGTTCAAAAGATAGAAAAAAAATTTAGTGTAGTGTGTGGACATGAAGAATATATAAAAGATATAAATCAAGCTTTTAGATATCACATATAGCATGCTGTGATTCATAGGGTCGCAAGGAGTCGGACGTGACTGAGCGACTGAACTGAACTGAACTGATGCAATATATGGAATGTAAAGTATACTGAATGGTATTGCCAACAGAGTATGCATTGCAGGAGAAAGATTAGTTAACTTGAATACAGTTGAAGAAAATATGGAAAACAGAACACAAAGGAAAAAAAAAATTTAAAGCATAATAAGATATCAGTGAGCTGTGGAACCACTTTAAGTGACTTAATGTGCACATACGAAGTTGCTGAAGTAGAGGAGATAAATGACAATGGGGTGAGGGAGAACAAAGCGTAGAAAACTATTGGGAGAAATACCAGCTGAAAAACTCTAAATCTGATTAAAACAGTAAATGTGTAAATGCAATAATTTCCATAAATCCCAAGTATAGGAAGTGTGAAGAAAATTGTACTATGTCATACAATACTTCTTAAATCGAGCGGTAGAGAGAAAATATGAAGGAAGCCAGAGGAAAAACCGCATGATAGAGGAACATACAAAAGAATCACAGTTGATCCTTGAACAACTTGAAGGTGGGGTGCTGACCCCAAATAGCTGAACATTTGAGTATTCTATCCCTGCCTCAAAAACAAAGGAATTGTTTGACAAATAAATCACTCAAGGGAAGAAGGCTGAATCTTTGGATAGAATCAGGACTCAGATCCTAGTTTTTTGGGATTCCATATATTGAACAGAAACTTTCCCCACACTTAGTTAAAGATCTGTAAAATGAAAATACAGGTTCAGTGTTTATTGAAAAAAAATCTATGTGTGAGTGGACCCTGATAGTTCAAACCTGTGTTGTTCAGGGTCAACTGTGTGTGTGTGTGTGTGTGTGTGTGTGTGTGTATATATATATATATATATGAGGAGCAAAGATAAGAATGATAGCAGACCTCTCATTTTAAGATACATAAACTATTAGACAGTAGAAAAACATCTTCAAAATACTGAAAAGAAACCGGTGTAATTAGTACTGAATTCTTTGCCTAGTAAAACTATCTGTCAAGAAATGAAGGTGAAGTGCTTTTTCAAACCTACAAAAGCTGAAAGAATTCATCCTTATCCAACTGACCTGACAAGAAATGTTAAAAGAAGTCCTGCATATACAGTGGAATGTTAGCTGTAAAAAGGAGTGAAATCTTGCCATTTGTGACAAGGATGAACCTTGAAGGCATTATGCTAAGTGAAGTGTCAGACAGTGACAGACAAATAATGTATGATTTCACTTATATGTGGAATCTAAGAAAGCAAAACAATGAACAAACAGTAAGACAGAAGTATGCTTATGATACAAGAACAAACAGGTGATCACCGGAGGGAAGAAGGTGTGAGGGGAGGAAACAAATAGGTTAGGGAGATTAACAGGCACACATTTCCATTCACAAAATTATGGATATGAAATGTACAGTGTGAGATCTATATTCAGTAACTACATAATAACTTTGTATAGTGATAGCTTGTAACCAGACTTATTGTAGTGATTAGTCTGAAACATATAGCAATCATTGTGTTGTATATCAGGAATGAAAATAATATTATAGGTAAGTTGTACCATATACTTCAAAAATGAACAAATGTATAGTTAGTGAATTTGGGATGAACATGTACATACTGCTGAATTTAGAATGGATAGGCAACAAAAACCTACTGTATAGCATAAGGAACTCTGCTCTACGTTATGGATGGGAGTGGGATTGGGGAGAATTGATACATGTATACTTATGGCTGAATCTCTCTGCTGTTCACCTGAAACTATCATGACATTGTTAATCAGCTATACCCCAATACAAAATAAAATGTTACAAAACAATAACAACAAAAGCAGCCCTAAAAAAACACCAAAACTCATAGACAAAGAGCAGATTTGTGGTTATCAGAGGCAAAGTGTAGGGGGAGGGGTAATAGGAGGAAGGCAGTCAAAGGTACATTTAATTCTACCAAATATTTAAGGAAAGAAAGTCCACAAATTTTACACAAAAATTTTGAAGGAACTGAAGAAAAATTATATGATCATTTCAATAGGTGAAAAAAATAAACATGACAAAAACTTAGCAAACTTAAGTTTCCTAAAAACATCAAATTATATAAATATAATTTGATATATATTACCTACAAAAAAATCTATGGCTTTCTAAGTGGCACAGTGGTGAAGAATCTGCCTGCCAATACTGGAGACACAAGAGACATGGGTTCCATCCCTGAGTCAGGAAGAACCCCTGGAGTAGGAAGTGGCAACCTGCTCGATCAGTATCCTTGCCTGGAAAACTCCATGGACAGAGGACTCTTGTGGTCTATAGCCTGTGGGGTTGCAAAGAGTCAGACATGACTGAGAGACTGAGCGTGCACATGCGCACACACACACACACACACACACACACACACACAACATCTATAGCAAATATCATACCCAATAGAGAAATGTTGAATGCTTCTCCTCTAGCACTGGGAATGAGGCAAGGATACCCACTATAATCACTTCTGTTCAAATTGTGCTGGAGGTCTTGGCTAGTACACCAGAGCAAGGGGAACAAATAAAAGACACAAGTTATTAAAAGGGAAGATATAAACATACAATGTCATTAGTAACTAAGAAAATGTAAAATAAAACCACTCACTAGAATGACAAAAAGAAAAAATCCTAGGAGAATATGGAGCAACTGAAATTCTCATACAGTGTGAACTGATTATCTACTCTGTGGTTAATTGTGATTTAATTGATTTCACTTTGGAACACCACTAGACCATTCAGGTATGACCTAAATCAAAACCCTTACAATTATATAGCAGAAATGAGAAATAGATTTAAAGGACTAGATCTGATAGACAGAGTGCCTGATGAACTATGGACTGAGGTTTGTGACATTGTACAGGACACAGGGATCAAGACCATTACCAAGAAAAAGAAATTCAAAAGGTCAAAATTGATGTTGGAGGAGGCCTTACAAATAGCTGTGAAAACAAGAGAAGTGAAAAGCAAAGGAAGAAAGGAAAGATATACCCATTTGAATGCAGTGTTCCAAAGAATAGCAAGGAGAAATAAGAAAGCCTTCCTCAGGGATCAATGCAAAGAAATAGAGGAAAACAACAGAATGGGAAAGACTAGAGATTTCTTCAAAAAAATTAGAGACACCAAGCGAACTTTTCATGCAAAGATGGGCTCAATAAAGGACAGAAATTGTATGGACCTAACAGAAGTAGAAGATATTAAGAAGAGGTGACAAGAACACACAGAAGAACTGTACAAAAAAGATCTTCATGACCCAGATAATCATGATGGTGTGATCACTCATCTAGAGCCAGACATCCTGGAATGTGAAGTCAAGTGAGCCATAGGAAGCATTGCTATGAACAAAGCTAGTGGAGGTAATGGAATTCCAGTTGAGCTATTTCAAATCCTGAAAGATGATGGTGTGAAAGTGTTGCACTCAATATGCAAGCAAATATGGAAAACAGCAGTGACCATAGAACTGGAAAAAGGTCAGTTTTTATTCCAATCTCAAAGAAAGGCAATGCCAAAGAATGCTCAAAGTACCGCACAATTGCACTCATTTCACACACTAGCAAAGTGATGCTCACACACTAGCAAAATTATCCAAGGCAGGCTTCAGCAATACGTGAACCATGAACTTCTAGACATTCAAGCTGGTTTTAGAAAAGGTAGAGGAACTAGAGATCAAATTGCCAACGTCATTAGATCATTGAAAAAGCAAGAGAGTTCCAGAAAAACATTTACTTCTGCTTTATTGACTATCCACACAGCTTTTGACTGTGTGGATCACAAGAAAATGTGGAAAATTCTTCAAGAGATGGGAATACAAGACCACCTGACCTGCCTCCTGAGAAATCTGTATGCAGGTCAGGAAGTCAACTGGTTCCAAACATGAAAAGGAGTACATCAAGCCTGTATATTGTCACCCTGTTTATTTAACTTATATGCAGAGTACATCATGAGAAACACTGGCCTGGATGGAGCACAAGCTGGAATCAAGATTGCCAGGAGAAATATCAATAACCTCAGATATGCAGATGATACCACACTTACGGCAGAAAGTGAAGAAGCACTAAAGAGCCTCTTGCTGAAAGTGAAAGAGGACAGTGAAAAAGTTGACTTAAAGCTCAACATTCAGGAAAATAAGATCATGGCATCCGGTCCCATCGCCTCATGGCAAATAGGTGGGGAAACAGTGAAACAGTGGCTGACTTTATTTTGAGGGGCTCCAAAATCACTACAGATGGTGGCTGCAGCCATGAAATTAAGACGCTTACTCCTTGGAAGGAAAGTTATGACCAACCTAGACAACATATTAAAAAGCAGAGACATTACTTTGCCAACAAAGTAATGTCTAGTCAATGCTATGATTTTTTTCCAGTAGTCATGTATGGATGTGAGAGTTGGACTATAAAGAAAGGTGAGTGCTGAAGAATTGATATGTTTGAAGTGTGGTGTTGGGGAAGATTCTTGAGAATCCTTTGGACTATAAGGAGATCCAAACAGTTCATCCTAAAGGAGGTCACTCCTGGCTCTTCACTCGAAGCACTGATGCTGAAGCTGAAGCTCCAATACTTTTGTCACCTGATGTGAAGAACTGACTCATTTGAAAAGACCCTGATGCTGAGAAAGATTGAAGGCAGGAGGAGAAGGGAACGACAGAGGATGAGATGCTTGGAGGCATCACCAACTCAATGGACATGAGTTTGAGCAAGCTCTGGGAGTTGGTGATGGCCAGGAAGGCCTGGCGTGCTGCAGTCCATGGAATCACAAAGAGTCGGACATGACTGAGTGACTGAACTGAACTGAACTGGAACCTGCTTAACAATATCTTAAGGGTGACCCATAGAAACCCATATCCCACAACTCAGCAATACTACTCCTAGGTATATGCCCCAAAGAAATGCTCATGTATATATACCAAAAGGTGTATACAATAATGTTCATTTCATAAAGTCACTATTTGTGATACTTCAAACTAGAAACAAAACAAATGACATTTTCAGAAGAATGATAAATTGTAATATATTCATACATTGATGGGAAGAAATGCCTTACAACCACATGCAAAAATATGGATGAATTCCACAAATAGTATACTTAGAAAAATAAACTAGACACAAAAGACCAAAAATGTTAGAAATTTCCAGTTATAAGTAGTACTAGGATGCAATATATAACAAGTAAGTATAACTAACATTGCTGAATATTATATATGAAAATTGTTAAGAGAGATAAAAAAGTCTCATCACAAGGAAGAATATATATTTTTCTATTTCTTTAATTTTCTATCTATATGAAATGATGAATATTCATATTGTGGTAAACATTTGATACATGTAAATTGGATCATTTACTGCACACCTCAAACTTATATAGTGTTATATGTCAATTGTACCTCAGTAAAACTGGATGAAAATAAAAGTCCTTCAAGTAGATGACAAATGACAACAGAGAAGCTCTTAACCTATTCAAAAGAATAAAGAGCATGGCATGGTAACTACATTGGTAAACAAAGACTTTTTTTCATTATTTAAATCTTTCCTTCTGCCATGTATTATATGTCTCATTTCACAAAGGATTTGGTGTGCTAAATTCTTCTATTTATTGTGACTTTTCATACTCCATTTAGTTCTTAGCTTCTGGGTCATATACACATTGCCATCTTCTCCCTGTTGTCTTCTTGTTCACTGGCACATTCTGTGTGCACCGTCTCCCTCACTTTATTAAACACACACAGACACACACACCTACTTTAATAGAGATGAAAGGAGGTCAACATTAGCATCAAATACAATTTTGAAGGAGTTATGGAATAATTCTAAGTGATAAATATTAGATATGATTAATGAAGAGAGTATCCAAATGTATTAAAACCAATGTTATGATTCCTAATCTGTTTTGTAAAAGCATCATCAGTTGCTTTTATGACTCATTCCTCAGTCAGTCACCAATGAGATCCTGCAGATGTCTGGTAGGGCAGGTACTCACGTTACATTCTAACAATAGAATGCTGATATTTTTAGAGTAATAATGCCACAGCCCATTCCTAAAATAGGAGAGGTTTTCTAAACAGTATGGTTTAGGAATCAGAAAACTCCTGACATGTCTTGATAAGTAAAAGTTTTAAGAAGGAAATGTTTTATTGGAACATAAGCCATGCCTGTTCCTTTATGTCTTGTCTATGGCTGCTTTCAGACTATGAGAGCAGAGTTGAGTAGCTGTAGCTACTAGAGTTGCAAGCCTTCCTGCAGCCTATATTACGTGCTTTCTTTAAGAAAATGTTTCTTGACCTCTATAGTTAATTAAAATTAATAACAGCAAACATAGCATATTGTGTTAGGTTATTTTAATATATTAATAAAATATTAACTCCAATATACTTAAAATCATATGAGATAGGCACTGTTACAATACTTATTTAACTGAGAAAACTGAGGCAAAAAATGGTTGCATAATTTTCCTTAGTCACAAAGATAGTAAGTAGTAGAGCTAGGATTAGAACGAAGGTGGCTTGACGCCAAAGTCTGGGCTTTTAACAGTTTGTCTTATATTGCGGTTCCAATTGAAAAAATAAGGAAATATAGAATTTTTTTCAAAATCCAGCATGTGGAATACATGGTGAATTTATCATGGACAGCCAGCCAATTTAAATCAAAAGTAGGAAATTAAATTATAAGAAAGAAGATAAGATTATATTTAAGTAGTTTTGGATTAATTATTGCAGTTCAGGGTTATTTATGGAAGAATAGCTGTGAGAAGAAAGTTTTTCAAAATTGTATATTACTTTTTCAAATTAGGCCTGTATCTCAGTATACTAATTTTACAGGACAGTAGACTCAGGCTCCTTGTCAGCTTCTTCATTTCTCTATTTAGTCGGGTTTTTTTTTTTTTTTTTTTTTTGTTCAGTGTCATATCTATCCATTCCACCAAGGAATCAAAATCTTTTCCAAAATTTAATTTGCTAAATTTGAGTTTTATTTAAACCTGTTTTAGATCTTCTGCATCAGTAAGCATTTGTTCCAGTAATTGTTTGCAACTAAAACATGTGAAACAAAATAGGCTCAAGAGATTCTGACAGCTTGCTTATTTTTCTTGGAACTATTTGAGTTTAGGTTCTTGACACAGTGGCCTCAAATAAATTTAAAAATTATAAATATACAATTTAGTAACTGTTTCTACTTATGGAGGTTATGCCTGTGATCAGAGTTTAGAGTTACATTTTTATTGAAAGACCATTATGCCACAACTTAATCTACTTTTGAACTCAAGTCATAATGCCATTTCCATTTTAGGGTCATAAAAGATATTTCTTTCAATATGGGAATTATGAGTTTTGTTCATCATGAGTTGTTAAAGTGATTCTGTTTATTGTGTCAAATAGCCACATCAGTTACAAAAATGTATTAATTTCCTCTTACTTGTGGAATATGTGAGGCATTAAAAAGTATTTTGTAGAGAGCATCATGTCCTAGAAAGAAACAATAGTCTGGCTGGGAGTAGTAGAAAAAGTATGCATATGATTGTAATAAATGTAGAAGATCAACTTCACATAAGGAACTATAAACTTGTGATAAGTTAGACAAAATTAAACTATTGAAATATTTGTGCAGGACAAAAAATATATATGTTGATATAAAATACAACAAATGTTTGAAACAGTGCAATAGGACTTGAAAAGGAAGAGATATATATTATTTTACTAGTTTGCCTTTGAACTAGAAAGAGGTTGTTTTTGTCATTCAGTCCCTCGGTAGTGTCCGACTCTTTGTGACCCCACGAGTGGAAGCTCACCAGTCTTCTCTGTCCTTGACTCTTTTCGACCCCATTAGTGGCAGCATGCTAGGTTTTCCTGTCCTTCACTGTCTCCCAGAGTTTGCTCAAACTAGTGTCCATTGTGTCCATAGTGCCCTCCAATCATCTCAACCTCTGTTGCCCCTTTCTCCTCCTGCCCTCAATCTTTCCCAGCATCAGGGTCTTTTCCAGTGAGTCAGCTCTTCGCATCAGGTGGCCAAAGTACTGGAGCTTCAACTTCAGCATCAGGTCTTCCAAAGAATCTTAAAGATTGACTGATTAGATCTCTTTGCTGTCCAAGGGACTCCGAAGAGTCTTCTCCAACACCACAGTTCAGAAGCATCTGTTCTTCAGTGTTCAGCCTTCTGAATAGTCCAACTCTCACATCCGTACATGACTACTGTAAAAACCATAAATTTGACAAGACAGACCTTTATTGGCAAAGTGATGTCTCTGCTTTTTAATACACTGTCTAGGTTTGTCATAGCTTTCCTTTCAAGGAACAAGTGTTTTTAATTTCATGGCTACAGTCACTGCCCACAGTGATTTTGGAGCCCCTCAAAATAAAATTTGTTACTGTTTCTGTTTTTTCCCTGTCTATTTGCTTGAAGTGATTAGACCAGATGCCATGATCTTAGTTTTTTGAATGTTGAGTTTTAAGCCAGCTTTTTCAATCTCCTCTTTTCACCGTCAAGAGGTTCCTTAGTTCCTTTTCGCTTTCTGCCATTAAGATAGTGTCATCTGCATATCTGAGGTTATTGATGTTTCTCCCAGCAATCTTGACTGTTTTTCATCCAGCCCAACATTTTGCATGATACTCTGCAAATAAATTAAATCAGCAAGGTGACAATAAACAGCCTTGATGAACTCCTCTCCCAATTTTAACCCATTCCATTGTTCAATGTCTGATTTTAACTGTTGCTTCTTAACTTGCATACTGGTTTCTCAGGCGGCAGGTAAGGTGGGCTGGAAGAAGCAGAAGCTGGGAATCAAGATTGCTGGGAGAAATATCAATAACCTCAGATATGCAGATGACACCACCCCTATGGCAGAAAGTGAAGAGGAACTAAAAAGCCTCTTGATGAAAGTGAAAGAGGAGAGTGAAAAGATTGGCTTAAAGCTCAACATTCAGAAAACTAAGATCATGGCATCTGGTCCCATCACTTCATGACAAATAGATGCGGAAACATTGGAAACATTGTCAGACTTTATTTTGGGGGGCTCCAAAATCACTGCAGACGGTGATTACAGCCATGAAATTAAAGGATGCTTACTCCTTGGAAGGAAAGTTATGACCAACCTAGATANTCCAACTCTCACATCCGTACATGACTACTGTAAAAACCATAAATTTGACAAGACAGACCTTTATTGGCAAAGTGATGTCTCTGCTTTTTAATACACTGTCTAGGTTTGTCATAGCTTTCCTTTCAAGGAACAAGTGTTTTTAATTTCATGGCTACAGTCACTGCCCACAGTGATTTTGGAGCCCCTCAAAATAAAATTTGTTACTGTTTCTGTTTTTTCCCTGTCTATTTGCTTGAAGTGATTAGACCAGATGCCATGATCTTAGTTTTTTGAATGTTGAGTTTTAAGCCAGCTTTTTCAATCTCCTCTTTTCACCGTCAAGAGGTTCCTTAGTTCCTTTTCGCTTTCTGCCATTAAGATAGTGTCATCTGCATATCTGAGGTTATTGATGTTTCTCCCAGCAATCTTGACTGTTTTTCATCCAGCCCAACATTTTGCATGATACTCTGCAAATAAATTAAATCAGCAAGGTGACAATAAACAGCCTTGATGAACTCCTCTCCCAATTTTAACCCATTCCATTGTTCAATGTCTGATTTTAACTGTTGCTTCTTAACTTGCATACTGGTTTCTCAGGCGGCAGGTAAGGTGGGCTGGAAGAAGCAGAAGCTGGGAATCAAGATTGCTGGGAGAAATATCAATAACCTCAGATATGCAGATGACACCACCCCTATGGCAGAAAGTGAAGAGGAACTAAAAAGCCTCTTGATGAAAGTGAAAGAGGAGAGTGAAAAGATTGGCTTAAAGCTCAACATTCAGAAAACTAAGATCATGGCATCTGGTCCCATCACTTCATGACAAATAGATGCGGAAACATTGGAAACATTGTCAGACTTTATTTTGGGGGGCTCCAAAATCACTGCAGACGGTGATTACAGCCATGAAATTAAAGGATGCTTACTCCTTGGAAGGAAAGTTATGACCAACCTAGATAGCATATTAAAAAGCAGAGACGTTACTTTGCCAGCAAAAGTCCATCTAGTTAAGGCTATGGTTTTTCCAGTGGTCATGTATGGATGTGAGTTGGACTGTGAAGAAAGCTGAGTGCCAAAAAATTGATGCTTTTGAACTGTGCTGTTGAAGACTCTTGAGAGTCCCTTGGACTGTAAGGAGATCCAACTAGTCCATCCTAAAGGAGATCAGTCCTGGGTGTTCATTGGAAGGACTGATGCTGAAGCTGAAACTCCAGTACTTTGGCCACCTCATGTGAAGTGTTGACTCATTGGAAAAGACATGATGCTGGGAGGGATTGGGTGCAGGAGGAGAAGGGGATGGCAGAAGATGAGACGGCTGGATGGCATCACCGACTTGATGGACATGAGTTTGATCTCTGGTTCCTCTGCTTTTTGCATATCTGAAAGTTCTCAGTTCACATATTGTTGAAGCCTAGCTTGAAGCTTATCTTGAAGGATTTTGAGCATTACCTTGCTAGCATGTGAATGAGTCAACTGGGTGGTAGTTAGAACATTCTTTGGCACTGTGTTTCTTTGGGATTTTAATGAAAACTGATCTTTTCCAGTCCTGTGACCACTGCCCTGTTTTGCAAATTTACTGGCATATTGATTGCAGCACTTTAACTAGAATCATCTTTTAGGATTTGAAATAGCTCAAATGGAATTCCATTTTCTCTACTAACTTTGTTCATAGTAATGCTTCCTAAGGCCCATTTGACTTTGCAGACCAAAATGAAACTTTTGCCCTGCTTCATTTTGTCTCCATGACCAAATTTACCTGTTACTCCAGGTATCTCTTGACTTCCTACTTTTGCATTTCAGTCCCTATGATGAAAAAGACATCTTTTTTGGTGGTAGTTCTCGAAGATCTCACTTTTCAAATTCATATTTTTTTGGTATTAATTGTTGGGGCATAGAATTGGATTACTGTGATGTTTAGTTGTTTGCCTTGAAAGGAACTTGGAAGTAAAGAGGTGAACCTGGGTTATAAGTAGATAGGAAAGATTAGATTTTAAGAATACTAAGTATTTCTATAGCAGTTAATGTTTTAAACGCTTCTGTATCTAATCTGATTTTATGGCAACCTAATAGAAAAAGGAGGGGCTTCTCTGTTGGATCAGGGTAGAGTCTCCCTGCAGTGTGGGAGAGCAGTGTTCGATCCCTGGCTTGGGATGATCCCCTGGAGAAGGAAATGGCAACCCATCCTACTATTCTTGCCTAGAGAATTACACGGACATAGAAGCCTGGTGGGCTACAGTCCATGGGGTGACAAAGAGTCGGACGTGACTGAATGACTAACACTTTCAACAGGAAAAGTAGTATTGCTATTGTAATTTTTAAAGCAATTTGCAACTAAGAGGGATTCAATGGTTTGTGTGTACCCAGCTGGTGTGTGGCAGAGGTATTATCCACACCCTAAATCCTCTAACGCCTTCCAGCTCTGAATCCTCGAAGTTTTGTATTGTACCACCCCTTTAAGAGAACAGTGGAAGGCACATAGCTAGAGTCAAGCTGCCTGGAATTCAGGGACAGTTGGTTGGAAGATAGACTGGGAGGTAGCAAGGATCTAGATTCTGAACCTCCTTAAATATTAGAGGACAGATTTGAGGTGGGAGCAGGGAAAGAGAAGATAAATGAAACATTGCAATAATCCAGGTCAGACATGATTGTGGCAGAGACCAGGGTATTATTAATGAAGTTGGAGGGAAGTGTTTAGATTCTGGGTACATTTTGAAGATAGAGCCAACTGGATATGTGGGATCTTGAGAAGAGAGAGTCAAAAGTGATTCCAAAGTTTGTTTAAAACTTAAGCAACTGGAAGAATACAATTATGGAGAACACTGAGAGATGAGTGGGTCAGTTGAATTTTAGACATGTGGAAGTGTGGAATTGAGATGCCAATTAGATGTTGAAGTAATGGTGTCAAAGAGGCAGTTGCAACAATTGAATCTGGAGTTTGTTGGAAAGTTGAGAGTGGATATACGAAGCCATCAGAATGTATATGGTGTTTATAGTGGTGAGACTGGGTGACATCACTAGGGGAATGATTGAGATAAGAGAAGAGATCTGAGAACTTAGTACTCAGGTGCTACAACATTCTGAATTTTTGGAGACAAGGAGAAATCAATTTGGAATTTGAGACTAATGCAATTGTTTTGGAATAGTAATAATAAAAGCAGAAACAAGGCTGCTGGTTTTGAGAAGAAGCTGTATAGGTATGTTGATCTGTAACTTAAGAGCAACTTGTAGAAAAGTTTTTCTAGATCATGCTGTGGGCCTAGTGATAATGTCAGACAATGAATGCTTCGAGAAAAGTCCATCCTGAAAAGCTATATTGATTAAATATTTTTATTTATTGTATAAGCAATGTTTATTTGTCACAATAAAAGAGTAAGAAGTAAGTAATAAGAATAATGACTCCCTGTTATTCATTTTTATCATGAACAAACTATATCAGAAGATGAGTTACTTGTGGTTTTACAATTATTAATAGAACATTTTTTGATTATTAAAGTTGTCACTTTTCAATACCTGTTATAGCTCCTACTGCCAAAGACCTTGCTAATTTTCCAGAGTGACATGTTTTATAAGAAGGAATCAATCAGAGACGAGAGCATAGTAGAGAAAAGTGATTGATGTTACAGAAAATAATCGCAGAACATTTAGAACAAGACGACATGATCTACGAGGACATGAAGAATCATGTTGTGGTGAAAAAGCACTAGACTGAGAATCAGGAAATTTGGAGACCAGTCCTGAAAGCCTTGAAACCAATTTCTGAGGGTTCTGTATATTGCTGAAGGCCTGACTTCCATGTAGGGAAGGATTTGTAGTCACATTAAAAAGGTCTGGGAGGACACACGTATCTAGGAGTTACTTCTGGGGAGATGAGTGGGCTTGGAGGGGCCACAAACAGTACTGTCTGATTTGTTTACAATGAATATGTGTTACTTGTGTGCTGTGCTAAGTCGCTTGTTGTGTTCAACTCTGTGCAATCCTATGGACTGTAGCTCATCAGGCTCCTCTGTCCGTGGGGATTCTCCAGGCAAGAATACTGGTATGGGTTGCCATGCCCTCCTCCAGGGGATCTTCCCAACCCAGGGATAAAATCCAGGTCTCCCACATTGCAGGCGGATTCCTTACCATCTAAGCCACCAGGGAAGCACCACCTTAAGTTTCATCAAAAAAGAAAAATAAAAAACCTGTAAGAGAAAATTCAAAAAAGCAATTTCTAGGCATCAGTAGAAAGATGTAGTTCACACCCATTTGATCTCCAAATTTCTCCTGTAAACTTAAGGAGTTTGACTAAAATCTTGAAAATCAATTCCAACTCTATCATCCTGGGATCCTATGGAAAGTCACAAATTTTAACATGTGAGACCCTTTCCTCACTACTGTATAAAAGGGAAACTTCAAGTTAATATATTCATGAAATCAGGTAACCAAATGCACTGGCTCACTGAGATGCTGAACTTGTAATGTGGATCAGTACTAAGTAATTTAGTAAAATAATACATTATTTCATATAATCATAATGATCACTTGAAACAGCTACTGTTATTATCACCTATCATCTAATTTTACGTATGAGGACATTGGGGCTCATCAAGACTAACGACATACTCATGACCACACAGCTAAGTGATGAAACACAAGCCTAAGTCCTACAACTGAGATCTTAACCATGAAACTGTCTGATCTCAGTTTTTTAGAGGGTGTACAACCTTTCATTAATGGGGAAGTAATGATTTATTTAGTTTACAGAATGAGAAAACTAGTTAGCTTAATTTTTGTTGAGTGCCTCATTTCTGAAGCCCGTTTCTTCCGAGTTAACTCAGTTAACCGCTTACATTTCCTTCATTTGCCTAACACTTCATAACTTTACTTTCATTCTTCAGTCATAAATTGTACTGCCCAAATTTTAATTGCGTTTCTGAAATGCAAAGCCCTAAAATTTATGGGTGTGATTAGTGTGACAGTATTTTTTCTGGAGAAAAATTAAGGTCAAAGATTTTCTTTAAAATAATATTGTCTCTGGATTTAGAACATGAGATAATAGACCTTATATTGGTAGCACTGCTCTCGCTTTCAACAGGCTAGGGGCCCACACATCCAATTGACTGTCTTCTTGATCCTAAAACACTGTCCTGTTTGAGTCTGTGACTTAATTTCTCTCTTAATTGTCAGACATAGAGCCCTCCCTGATCTGACTCACTTCTCTGCTGCTTTCTAATTCTCATTCCAAAACTTGACTTGGTTTGTCTTTTGTTCTGTTTTCCTGCTCTGTTTTCTGTGATCTATGTGAAGAGCTCCCAAACCTACCCGAGCACCATAATCACCCAAAGAAGTTTTTAAATTATGGCTTCTGAAGTGTGTATCAGTAGTGTTGATAGACTTGAGTTTGGAGCTAGCAATTGATATTGAAAAGAGTTGCTTTCACGCATAGCCAAAGCAGGAATTCCTCCCCGTGGGATATCTTTACCTGAAGCGGGTATCCATGCCAGTTTTCTCCTAGTTTTTCACTAGGTATGGGAACTTAAAGAATTAGCTATCATTCTGTCATGGCACCTTGATTAGAAACTTTATATTTGAGAATTATAATAAGAAGACATTCTAATCTCCAGAAAAATGTTGTATAAGCATTTTTCTGGAGATTAGAAAAATAATTATTTTTAGAATTATATTCCCAATAGAAGTGTCATTTTACCAGAAAATAAAAACAAAACCATTTAGATTAAATTATTTTTTCTCTTTTATTTTCTCTAATGAAATATAAAACACTTTATGCTTTGGAGTTTACAAGCAAATCTTTCTTTAAAAATCATCATCATACCATATAAACTGTGAGAATACATGTATATTCCATGGATATTTTTCTTATTTGAATAAGTTCAGTTCAGTCGCTCAGTCATGTCTGACTCTTTGTGACCGCATGAATGCAGCATGCCAGGCCTCCTTGTCCATCATCAACTCCCGGAGTTCACTCACACTCACATCCATCGAGTCGGTGATGCCATCCAGCCATCTCATCCTTTGTCATCCCCTTCTCCTCTTGCCCCCAATCCCTCCCAGCATCAGAGTCTTTCCCAATGAGTCAACTCTTTGCATGAGGTCCAAAGTACTGGAGTTTCAGCTTTAGCATCAGTCATTCCAAAAAACACCCAGGACTGATCTCCTCTAAAATAGACTGGTTGGATCTCCTTGCAGTCCAAGGGACTCTCAAGAGTCTTCTCCAACACCACAGTTCAAAAGCATCAATTTTTTGGTGCTCAGCTTTCTTCACAGTCCAACTCTCACATCCATACATGACCACTGGAAAAACCATAGCCTTGACTAGATGGAACTTTGTTGGCAAAGTAATGTCCCTGCTTTTTAATATTCTATCTAGGTTGGTCATAACTTTCCTTCCAAGGAGTAAGCGTTCTTTAATTTCATGGCGGCAGTCACAATCTGAAGTGATTTTGGAGCCCCCCAAAATAAAGTCTGACACTGTTTCCACTCTTTACACATCTATCTCCCATGAAGTGATGGAACCAGATGCCATGATCTTCTTTTCTGAATGTTGAGCTTTAAGCCAACTTTTTCACTCTCCTCTTTCACTTTCATCAAGAGGCTCTCTAGTTCCTCTTCACTTTCTCCCATAAGGGTGGTGTCATCTGCATATCTGAGGTTATTGATATTTCTCCTGGCAATCTTGATTCCAGCTTGTGCTTCTTCCAGCCCAGCATTTCTCATGATGTACTCTGCATATAAGTTAAATAAGCAGGGTAACAATATACAACCTTGACATACTCCTTTTCCTATTTGGAACCAGTCTGTTGTTCCATGTCCAATTCTAACTGTCGCTTCCTGACCTGCATATAGGTTTCTCAAGAGGCAGGTCAGGTGGTCTGGTATTCCCATCTCTTTCAGAAATTTCCACAGTTTGTTGTGATCCACACAGTCCAAGGCTTTGGCATAGTCAATAAAGCAGAAATAGATGTTTTTCTGGAATTCTCTTGCTTTTTCCATGATCCAACGTATGTTGGCAAGACAGTAGGTGTCGTGAGAGGGCATCAGAGTGCAGACACACTGAAACCATAATCACAGAAAACTAGTCAATGTAATCACAATGACCACAGCCTTGTCTAACTCAATGAAACTAAGGCATGCTGTGTTGTGCCACCCAAGACGGGTGGGTCATAATGGAGAGGTCTGACAAAATGTGGTCCACTGCAAAAGGGAATGGCAAATCACTTCAGTATTCTTGCCTTGAGAACCCCATGAACAGTATGAAAAGGCAAAATGATAGGATACTGAACGAGGAACTCCCCAGCTCGGTAGGTGCCCAATATGCTACTGGAGTTCAGTGGAGAAATAACTCCAGAAAGAATGAAGGGATGGAGCCAAAGCAAAACCAATACGCAGTTGTGGATGTGACTGGTGATAGAAGCAAGGTCCAATGCTATAAAGAGAAATATTGCATAGGAACCTGGAATGTCAGGTCCATGAATCAAGGCAAATTGGAAGTGGTCAAACAGGAGATGGCAAGAGTGAATGTCGACATTCTAGGAATCAGCGAACTAAAATGGACTGAAATGGGTGAATTTAACTCAGATGACTATTATACCTACTACTGTGGGCAGGAATCCCTTAGAAGAAATGGAGTAGCCATCATGGTCAACAAGAGAGTCTGAAATGCAGTACTTGGGGATGCAGTCTCAAAAATGACAGAATGATCTCCGTTCGCTTCCAAGGTAAATCATTCACTATCACAGTAATCCAAGCCTATGCCACAACCAGTAATGGTGAAGAAGCTTAAGTTGAATGGATCTATGAAGACCTACAAGACCTTCTAGAACTAACATCCAAAAAAGATGTCCTTTTCATTATAGGGGATTGGAATACAAAAGTAGGAAGTCAAGAAACACCTGGAATAACAGCAAATTTGGCCTTGGAATACAGAATGAAGCAGGGAAAAGACATAGTTTTGCCAAGAGAATGCACTGGTCATAGCAAACACTCTCTTCCAACAATACAAGAGAAGACTCTACACATGGACAATACCGAAATCAGATTGATTATATTCTCTGCAGCAAAAGATGGAGAAATTCTATACAGTCAACAAAAACAAGACCAGGAGCTGACTGTGGCTCAGATCATGAACTCCTCATTGCCAAATTCAGACTTAAATTGAAGAAAGTAGGGAAAACCACTAGACCATTCAGGTATGACCTAAATCAAATCCCTTATGATTATACAGTAGAAGTGAGAAATAGATTTAAGGGCCTAGATCTGATAGAGTGCCTGATAAACTATGGACAGAAGTTCATGACATTGTACAATACACAGGGATTAAGACCATCCCATGGATAATAAATGCAAAAAAAGCAAAATGGCTTTCTGGGGAAGCCTTACAAATAGCCGTGAAAAGAAGAGAAGTAAAAAGCAAAGGAGAAAAGGAAAGTTATAAGCCTCTGAATGCAGAGTTCCAAAGAATAACAAGAAGAGATAAGAAAGCCTATCTCAGTGATCAATGCAAAGAAATAGAGGAAAAGAACAGAATGGGAAAGACTAGAGATCTCTTGAAGAAAATTAGAGATACCAAGGGAACATTTCATGCCAAGATGGGCTTGATAAAGGACAGAAATGGTATGGACCTAACAGAAGCAGAAGATATTAAGAAGACGTGGCAAGAATATACAGAAGAACTGTACAAAAAAGATCTTCACGACCCTGATAATCAGGGTGGTGTGATCACTCATCTAGAGCCAGACATCCTGGAATGTGAAGTCAAGTGAGCCTTAGAAAGCATCACTATGAGCAAAGCTAGTGGAAGTGATGGAATTCCAGTTGAGCTATTTCAAATCCTGAAAGATGATGCTGTGAAAGTGCTGCACTCAATATGCCAGTAAATTTGGAAAACTCAGCAGTGGCCACAGGACTGGAAAAGGTCAGTTTTTATTCCAATCCCAAAGAAAGGCAATGCCAAAGAATGCTCAAACTACCACAATTGCACTCATCATCTCATATGCTAGTAAAGTAATGCTCAAAATTCTCAAGCCAGACTGCAGCAATACATGAACCGTGAACTTCTAGATGTTCAAGCTGGTTTTACAAAAGGCAGAGGAACCAGAGATCAAATTGCCAACATCCCCTGGATCATGGAAAAAGGAAAAGTTCCAGAAAAACATCTTATTTGAATAGCAAGTCCAAATTACTGATGATTTAAATCCCTTATAGTACAAGTCTTCTGCGATCAAAATATTCAGTGGAATAAAGTTATTTATGTTCATTTACTTTAGTGAATATTTAATAAATGTCTACTAAATGCAAACAATATTATTAGTTACTAGGGAGAAATACAGTTTTTATCCTCATGTTGCCAACTATTGTCTATTTTTGTTGTATGATATGAACCTTTATGGAGCAGAGTCCCAGTGTTCTTGTTTGACACATCATGTTACTTTTCTCTGAGACAACACAGGCAGATTACTTTTGAACTATGGCTTAATTACAAAGAACTGCTTAAAGCAAATAAAATGATATATAATTTATTCACCTGAGAAATTCAGGGCAAAGCCCTGCATGCATAAACATGGCAATCTAGTTGAAACTGTGTTAATACTGTGTTTCCAAAACAGAATTCCAAGTTATTGAGTCTTGTCTTCTGAATCTGACCCTTAATTTGCAGTTGTGCAAAACAATAGCTGTCTCATGGTACCACTTAAACTGAGGTGCTATGGAAAATACATTTCAGTTTCTAACTTTTTACAGCATACACTAGGGAAGTTCCAAAGCTATGAAAAGTTGCTATGATAAATCTTCATAATTCTCTCCTTCTTCACCTTTTTAAGTTGCTTATAGAACTAGTGAGAAACAATGTTTACACTCTGTTCAGAAATTTTTATTTTTTATATAGTCATTACCTTCATTTGATAGTATTCTTTATATAGCTTTCCTTTTTTTACCATGCATGAAATGTTCATAGGTTTGTTCTTCCATTGCTGCCTCTGGTAAAACAACATCCCCTGGAAACAAATTTTGCATTGTTTCAGATTTTGAAGTTTCTTAAATTTATTCATGGTTTTTCCTCGGGTTTTCTTATCTAAATAAACATTTACAAGTTTTCATTCCATGAAATGCAATTTGTACTGCTACTCAAACTCAGAGTACTCTGAGTTCAGCAGAATTTTATTAAAGGCTTGATGTTCAAGCCACTTCAATGTTACCTGGGGAGAAATTCAGTGACCCTCAGTTGGAACAGAAGGATGCACCGGCTGAGAGTACAGACAGTGATGATGCCCTTGGGAGAACTGTGAAGGTCTTGAGATTCCTGCAGGCTAGTTGCAGGCAGAGGGGTTAGTGGGCCACAGTTTCACAGATGTTGGCAGAAGCTTTTGTTTCAGAGACAGATAACATCTAGTATAGCAAACAGTATGGACTTCATGTTTGTGGAAGGAGATATTTATGAACCCTAGATTCCTTGGGGATATGGTGGAGGGGGTGGGTGAATGGTGTTAACACAGAAAAGCTGAGCCACAACCAGGCATCCAAGCTTAGGGACCTGAAGTGGACTTCAGCCAAGCCCCTTCAAACTTTGCCGTAGAACAAGATGTTATACTGTTCAGAAAATAAATCAGCCCTCTGCCCTTTCTGCCAAGGCTGTCCTCTATAAAACTTCTTTGAAATGATAATCTAGAATGAAGGGCATCAGTACATCAGATGTTCCCATAAGAGAACTTTGGAGAATTTTCTCTCAGCAGTCCTGAGCAATGATTACACTTGTGATTTAAATTATTCCTATAAGAACTGTTTACCCATTCTACTAATTTGGGTTACCTGAGTTTACCTTGGGGTGTACCTTTTTATATCACTTGTTTTATAGGCAATATTGAAGGTTAACAGTGGGGCTGGAGGATAATGCCTACAAGCACAGAGGGGAAAGTAGCTCATCCTAGGCCAGCACCTTTGATAAAAATGAACTTTGGGAAAGAAAAGTCTAGGAAACATGTAAAATGTTAACACCAGCCCACACTGGAACTGCCTAATAAAGAATGTGCTCTGAGAAACAAAAAGGAAATAAAACATGTCAGAGAAATAAGGACCAACTATTAAGATAGGACTATTGAAACAACCTCTTTCTGCACTTGGAGTTAAAGTATGTAGTTAGGATTGAGAGTTTAGGGAGATGCAGTGAAGTGATGAATTACAGGCTATACTTTATTTTTTATTTTTTTTGCCAGATACTTAATTGCCTGCAGGAAGATGGCTCTTTTAAAGTGAATTTTTGTACTAACTAACCATATGATTGACGTTCTTAATGTTGCAGATTAATTAGTCTGCCCCTCTCAGATCAATATTACCATCTAGAATTGAGACCCAGGGACTCCGGGAGACTTGCTTAAGGATATTCAAGAGGGTAACCTTCCTGGAGGCATGGCTTCCTGGAGGTCGATTGTTTATTCAACAGTAGCACATTATGTTCAGGTCAAAAATGAGTGAGACAGAGAGATGGAGACTGATCTCAGCAGGACTTCAATCCTCTATGTATGGAAAACACTTGTCACTGTAAGTACCTACTCAAATTAGTATTGTATTTGGGAACTTGCCAAAATGTACGAAGGTACATTTCAGTTTATGATTAGAGCTTGGCCCTGGTTTGGAAAATATTAATTTTCTATTCAGAGTAATTTTTAAAAGGTGATTGTCTGAGACACAAATGCAGGATTGTCTTAAGCACAACAAACAAACAATTAAATCAATTATAATTTACCAGTAAAACTTTCAAGCATTGAGATAGTTGGTGAAAGGCAGAGAATGTCAGCAGTTTAACTACTTTCATGTGTAGTCAGAGGCATTGGCCATACTGAGCTGGAAGGAATCTTCCGTCTGTTGGGATGATTTTCTTCCCTTTGAGGAGTCCTAAGCTCTTGGAACTCTGAGGCAGGACAGAGAGATCTATTGAGGGTGAAGATCTTCCTCTGTCCTTATTTCTAATAGAGACACTACTTTTACCTGTTTAATATCTTGGCTTCTGTTATTTAGAAAACAAACTAAAACAACTCACTCTAACTCTGGTCTCCTTTAAAAGATTCTTTGTATTATTTTCAATTTCCTTCATCAATGTTTTATGATTTTCAGAATGTAACTCTTTCATCTCGTAGGTTACATTTATTCCTAGGAATTGTACTGTTTTTGATACGATTTTAAACAGATTTTTATTTTTGCTTTCTCTTCCTGACAGTTCATTATTAGTATATAGAAAAGCAACAGATGTCTGTATATTNGGGGCTGGGGGGGTGCCTGATTTCCCTCTCACTCCCTCTTACTTTAGGGAACCGGACGGCACCGCTCCCACCCTACCCCAGGCGCAGGTTCCAGAAGGCGAGCTGGGTGGGTCTCCAGGTTCCGAGAGGGTGGGTGGCGTAGCAGGTGTGTGATGGGCATTTCTATTTTGTAAGTTGCATTTAATGGGACGACGTCGGGAGTCTTAAAAGCGAGCGGATCGGCAGAGCTGCGTTTTTTTTTTTTTTTTTTTTTTTTTTTTGCGCGGGGGGGGGGAGACTTTAGAGTTTTATATATAAATTATCATGTCCTCTGCAAATAGTGACAGTTTTACTTCTTCCTTCACAATTGAGATTCCTTTTCCTTTTCTGATTGCTATCGCTAGGACTTCTATTATTATGTTAAACAGAAGTGTCCAGGGAGGCTTCTTGTCTTGTTCTTGATTTTAGAGGAAAGGAAAGATTTTCAACTTCTTATCATTGAGTGTGATGTCAGCTATGACTTTGTCATAAATGACCTTTATAATGTTGAGATACCAACTTCGCTGAGGTTTTTTTGTGTTTTTTTTTTTTAACTTTATTTTAGTTTACATTACTGTATTGGTTTTGCCATACATTGACATGAATCCACCATGGGTGTACATGAGTTCCCAATCCTGAACCCCCTGCTACCTCCCACCCCCTATCATCTCTCTGGATCATCCCCGTGCATTCTGTATCCTGTATTGAACATAGACTGGCGATTCGTTTCTTACATGATAGTATACATGTTTCAGTGCCATTCTCCCAAATCATCCCACCCTCTCCCTCTCCCTCAGAGTCCAAAAGTCTGTTCTATACATCTGTGTCTCTTCTGCTGTCTCGCATACAGGGTTATCGTTACCATGTTTCTAAATTCCATATATATGTATTGGTGTTTTTCTTTCTGGCTGACTTCACTCTGTATAGAGTTCCAGTTTCATCCATCTCGTTAGAACTGATTCAAATATATTCTTTTTAATGGCTGAGTAATACTCCATTGTCTATTGAAATGATCATGTGATTTTTATCCTACATTTTGTTAATGTGGCATAGCACACTGATTGGTTTGTGAATATTGAGCCATCTTTGCAACCTTGAAATGAATTTCAGTTCACCATGGTTTTTGATTCTTTATATGTATTGCTAGATTTAGCTTCTTAATATTGCCCTGTGATTTTCCTTATCATAGTGCCTTTGTCTGGTTTTGGTATGAGGGTAATGATGGCCCCATACAATGAATTTGGGAGTGTTTCATCTTCAATATTTTTGGGACAGTTTGAGAATATTTTATAACTTGATAGCAGTTTGGATGCATGCATTGGTGTGTTTTATCACGTTTGAATTTTATGTAAAGTACTATAAACAGTTATTAATCTCAATCAGAGCATGCTGAAGTATTTACAAGGAAATATACTGATGTCTATGATTTACTTAGAAGTACATCAAAAATAAGGTAGATTGATGGGTTGATATAGGATGGATATACAATGAAGAAAATATAATTGCATGTTAATGGTAGAATATAGATGGAAGATATATTTGAATTTTACTGTACATGCAGAAAACTCCCCAATATAGTTTGACTCTCTCATATTTTATTTTATTTTATTTTTATTTTTACTTTATTTTACTTTACAATACTGTATTGGTTTTGCCATACATTGACATGAATCTGCCATGGGTGTACATGAGTTCCCAATCCTGAACCCCGTCCCACCTCCCACCCCATATCATCTCTCTGGATCATTCCCGTGCACCAGCCCCAAGCATCCTGTATCCTGTATCAAACATAGACTGGCAATTCGTTTCTTACATGATAGTATACATGTTTCAGTGCCATTCTCCCGAATCATTCCACCCTCTCCCTCTCCCTCAGAGTCCAAGTCTGTTCTATACATCTGTGTCTCTTTTGCCGTCTCGCATACAGAGTTATCATTACCATCTTTCTAAATTCCATATATATGTGTTAGTATACTGTATTGGTGTTTTTCTTTCTGGCTTACTTCACTCTGTATAATCAGCTCCAGTTTCATCCATCTCATTAGAACTGATTCAAATGTTTTCTTTTTAATGGCTGAGTAATACTTCATAGTGTGTAGGTACCACAGCTGTCTTATCCATTCATCTGCTGATGGACATCTCTCTCATATTTTAAATGAGGGAAGTGAGGCTTAGGGAAAAAGAAATGGAATCATTGACAGAGCAGCAATTAGAACCAAAAAGTCCTCAAAAACTGCTTCTGCAGCTTGTCTTTACAATCAAATTTGAGCATTTACCCCAACATTTCTTTATTTAAATGTCAGAAAAAAATCATGAGTGTTATAAAAGATGGAAAAAGGACATTCTATGGGATTACTGAGTTTCCTAACGTGG
Source organism: Neotragus moschatus (assembly GCA_006410615.1). Classification (NCBI taxonomy): domain Eukaryota; kingdom Metazoa; phylum Chordata; class Mammalia; order Artiodactyla; family Bovidae; genus Neotragus; species Neotragus moschatus. The sequence continues at coordinate 20,309 of SJYA01003862.1, read as the reverse complement.
AGAAAATATCCTTTCTCTCTCCTTTTTTATTTTTCATTCAGGTAGCACCAAACCAATTTTTGTGCTTTAGTCTAGTACTTTAGAATCAAATGTGAAGTTATATATTCTATGGTATTTATGGGCCAGTTTTCCATTCTATTTTATATTCACGTACAAATGAATCCAGATGGCATTTCCCAATGTATTCCTTTGAAGGTATAGAAGTGAAAGCAATTTCTTTAGAAAAGCTTCATGAAGATTACATAGGTTCTCCTAGTGTCCCTTTTGGGGGGGAAAAAGTTGCTTTGCCTCTGGTGGTTGACTGATAAAAGTCATAATGAAGGACTGCTTAAAAATGACTTCTTTACTCATACTTTATAGAACATTTAGAGGTAAGAATCTCTGAAGTCAATACCAACTTAATTTTCATTGTAACATTTTAAAATGTGAGATCGTAGAAAAGTTAGTCAAAATTTCTGAGTTTTTTTCCCTCAGGTATAAAATAGGAATAATAATTGTACCCTACAGATTATGCTATTTAACAAAATCTATTATTACAACTTTTATTGGTAGTAATCTTAGAATTTTCTGGTAAATGACTTATTCTTAACATTTTATGTTTTTATTTTGTTTTATTTTACTTTTTATTTATAGCTGACTTTCACTTTCATAAGAGATTGTTCTGAGTGTTTACAGTATTTAAATCTTTACTTGTCATGTCAGTAAAACTTACACACTGTAATTTTTATAGCTCTTTACACAGAAACATGAGTCACCTATAAAGTACATTAAGATTGAGTTTACTTATTCCCTAACTCTGTTCTCCTATGAAAGATTTTTTTGTTTGTTTGTTTCTTAGATCTTAGTGTTAATTACTGCTTTCTATTTTTCCACTTAAAATTTCAAAATGTAGGAATTATAAATTAATACAACTCAAAATGTAAAGAATGTAAAAATTTAAAAGAGAAATTAAAATTTCAATCATTAGTGTAACTTTTAAAAATTGCAGTGTAAAGGTGCTACTTTTTTCATTTTAAATGGATAAAAATGTTCTTAATTGTAGTAAGTAGCATTTCAGACTAATGAAAATGTTGGCTAGAATATATAAATAAATTTTATTCTAAAATGTAAAACATTCATCCCAACACGCATATAAGATAATAGTATATCATTTGAAGGAGAAACAAATGTCATAGTTATATTTACTACAGTTCACTGGTTTTATAATGCTTTCTTTGTATGTCATTTCAAATTCTTTTTTTAGACACATGATATTTCATAGTTTTCAAGGTGACAAAATCAGTTTATGGTATAGAGTCATAAAATTTGGAGCAATGGGAGGAAGCTTTGAGATCTTGTGAAATTCTAAATTAGTGTTTTTTAATCTTTATTTTTCAGGGAGTTTTACAAAATTACTAATGTCAGACTCCAGATGCATTGAATTAGAATCTCTGTATATTTGGCATGAATAGTCCTAGTTTTCAAAAGCTCCCCTGATGATTCAACCAAGATGTCAGTGTCAGAATCATCCATCTGTTTTTGTGTTTTGGCTTTTGGCAACATTTAGAAAGGAAACAGAAGTGCTCTAGATCTTGGTGAAGTCATAGAGCTATTGGCCTTCAGAATTGAAAAAGAATCTTGGTCTCCTCTTAAACAAGCTCTTTTCCCACTCCCCCACATTACTTTCCTTTGGTTACTCCAGGTTGTTTTTCTTAATGAGTTTGTGTGGTCCCCAAAACCCTTGGCAGAGACCTATCGTGTGTAGTTGGGCCTTGCCTTGATAGATGAGTCTCCCGGGCATTATGCATTTGTATTTTCTGCAGCACTGGGGAGTGAGTGAAGGTATTAGCTTAGCCTCTATATACCCAAACTGAATTGGTCAAGCTGCTCCATAAATAGAAATATCTGTGGCTAAGAAAAAGTACAGTGCACTTTAAGTTGGTTATTCTAAATTTTATGTACTACATGTTTATTATACCATGTTTGATTTTGTTCGGTAATAATGTACTTTATATGTAAAAGACTAGTTTTAGTTATGGGACATATAATAAGTTTAAAGATGGTACACTAAAAAATGTTTAAAATAATTGTACATATTTTATGGTCTTATGATTGTCTTTTCATTTATAGACAATAATTCACGTACTATCCACAGTTAATTGGCTTTCTGTGTATTTCAGAATTTTTTAAATATGGAGTTACAATATAGTCATGCCATTAAAGCTACTTTCCAAATGAATCACAATGTAGAAAATCTGTTTATAAACCTTTTATGATATATCCTTTGGTAAAATATAGTTTTTTCTAGGTTTTCATCACTATTTTTTGCTGTGGTGGAATGGTATAGTCCTAAGTGACATGTGACCCAACATGGATGCAGGGATAGTGCCTATGAAGGCCTTGTTTAAAACACTCTGGGATACTATTGTGCTTCTTTACTTCCAGACTGACCATTCCTCTAAGCAGTGTTGGGGCAATGCCTCAGCTGCTCGACCCTTTGAAGAATTCCAAGAAGCACTTGGAATTCTCATGATGGGAGGTCAGAGGCAGTGACTTCCTAATAGAGACAGCTAAGTCACTTCAGTGATTTAGGTCTGTTTGAAGTCAGCCATATAAAAGATTATTTCTAGTGGGTGATGTTTGTCATCATCATACCTCAAAATCTTGCCTTTGACCTAAAATAAAACTTTAGAAGTGTTTCTCAAGTATTAATTCTTATGTCTTTTTCCTGAAAGCATTATACAAAGATATAGCGCGTTTAATTTGTTGTTTTCCTTGGATCATCCATTGATATTTTTCATTCCATGAAAACACTGCTTTAAGGAAATTGGAGTTACTTTGAAAATTTCCATCATTGATAGTTTAGAGAAACTTAGAAAGTCAAATTTTTTGTGGACTTTAAAGCTGATAATAAAATTTCTATTGTTTATAAATTTAAAAAAGCTGATAATAAATGTACTCATAAATACATAAGTGCTTGCTTTGTTTAGTCATGAAGCTGCATCCAACTCTGTGACCCCATGGACTGCAGGATGCTAGGCTACCCTATCCTTCACTATTGCCTGGAGTTTGCTCAAAGCCATGTCCACTGAGTCAGTGATGCTATCTAAATTTCTCATCCTCGGCTGCCACCTTCTCTGCTTGCCCTCAGTCTTTCCCAGCATCAAGGTCTTTTCCAGTGTGTCGTCTCTTCATACCATGTGGCCCAAGTATTGGAAATTCAGTTTCAAATCTGTCCTTCCAATAAATATTCAGGATTGGTTTCCTTTAGGATTGACTGGTTTAATCTCCTTGCTGTCCAAGGAACTCTTCAGCAAAATTGAAAGCATCGGTTCTTCAGTGTTTAGCCTTCTGTCTTTAATCTAACTGTCACATCCATACACAACTACTGGAAAAGCCATTGCTTTCACTATATTGAACTTTAATGCCAAAGTAATGTCTGTACTTTTTAATATGATGTCTAGGTTTGTCACAGTTTTCTTCCAAGGATCAAGTATATTTTACTATTGTGGCTGCAGTCACCGTCCACGGTGATTTTTGGAGCCCAATATATAAAGTCTGTCACTGTTTCCACTTTTCCCCCATCTATTAGCCATGGAGTGATGGGACTGGATGCTGTGAGCTTCGTTTTTTGAATGTTGAGTTCTAAGCCCACTTTTTCACTCTCTTCTTTCATCACCTTCATTAAGAAGCTCTTTAGTTTCTCTTTGCTTTCTGCCATTGCTACTGCTGCTAAGTCGCTTCAGTCATGTCTGACTGTGTGCGACCCCATAGACGGCAGCCCACCAGGCTCCCTGGTCTCTGAGATTCTCCAGGCAAGAATACTGGAGTGGGTTGCCATTTCCTTCTCCAGCGCATGAAAGTGAAAAGTGAAAGTGAAGTCGCTCAGTCGTGTCCGACTCTTCACGACCCATGGACTGCAGCCTTCCAGGCTCCTCTGTCCATGGGATTTTCCAGGCAAGAGTACTGGAGTGGGGTGCCATCGCCTTCTCCTTTCTGCCATTAGGGTGGTATTATCTGCATGTCTGAGGTTATTGATATTGATATTTCTACTGTCAATCTTGATTACAGCTTGTAGGTCATCCAGCCCAGGTTTCACATGATGTACTCTGCATACAAGTTAAATAAGCTGAATGAAAATATACAGACTTGATGTACTCCTTTCCCAATTTTGAACCGGTCTGTTGTTCTATGTCTGCTTCTAACTATTGCTTCTTGTCCTGCATACAGGTTACAGGTTTCTCAGAAGACAAGTAAAGTGGTCTGGTATTTCCATCTTTCTAACAATTTTCCACAGTTTGTTATTATCCACACAGCCAAAGGCTTTAGCATAGTCAATGAAACAGAAGTAGATTTTTTTTTAATTCCACTGCTGGTTCTATGATCAGACAGATGTTGGCAATTTGATCACTGTCAATTTGTTCCTCTGTCTTTTCTAAATCCAGCTCTTACATTTGGAAGTTCTTGGTTCACTTAATGTTGAAACCTAGCTTGAAAGATTTTGAGCATTTCCTTGCTAACATGTTAAATAAATGCACTTTGGCGGTGAACATTCTTTGGCATTGTCCTGTATGGGATAGGAATGAAAACTGACCTTTACCAGCCCTGTGACCACTGCTGACTTTTCCAAATTTGCTGGCATATTTGGTGCAGCAATTTAACAACATCATCTTTTAGGATTTGAAATAGCTCAGCTAGGATTCCATCACATCCACTAGCGTTGTTTGTAGTAATGCTTCCTAAGGCTCACTTAAATTTGCATTCCAGGTTGTCTGGATCTAGGTGAGTGACCACACCATTGTGATTATCTGGGTCATTAAGGCCCTTTTTTGTATAGTTCTTCTGTGTATTCTTGTCACCTTTTCTAATCTCTTCTATTTTAATCGTCAAACCTGGAAAATTTCTGTCTTTGAGAAAAGTTTTAATTTTCTTACAATTTGAACATTATTGTTGAGCATTGTTGTTCAGGAGAGACATTTCTTTTAAGTGATGTTATTTGATGGACATGGGTTTGGGTAGACTCCAGGAGTTGGTGATGGACAGAGAGGCCTGGCGTGGTGCGGTTCATGGGGTTGCAAAGAGTCGGACATGACTGAGAGACTGAACTGAACTGAACTTCATGAAATATCAACCATAGAGGACTTCCCAAAGATATCTGAGTAAATTGTATCAGAAAACACTTGATGTGTACCAATGAGTAATATGAATAGTAGAAATACTGTTCATTTTTGTTAAATTACAGCAGACCTGGAGTGGATTTTACCTTTAGGACAAAATAAAGAAGTTGTAATATGATGCTTCTTTGTTTTGTTATTCGGTCATGCAGCTATGTCAAAATCTGTGACCCCATGGACTACATGCAGTACACCAGGCTTCCCAGACCTTCACCATCTCCCAGAGGTTGCACAAACTCATCCATTAAGTCGGTGATGCCATCCAACCATAGCATCTTCTGTCATCTCTTCTCCTGCCTTCAATCTTGCCTAGCATCAGAGTCTTTTCTAATGAATTGACTCTTTGCATTAGTTGGCCAGAGTCTTGGAGCTTCAGCTTCAGCATCAGTCCTTTTAATGAATATTCAAGACTGATTTTCTTTAGAATTGATAGGCTTGATCTCCTTGCAGTCCAAGGCACTCTCAAGAGTTTTCTTCAACACAACAGTTCAAAAATATCACTTCTTCAGCATTCAGCCTTCTTTATGGTCCAAGTCTCACATCCATACATGACTACTGGAAAAGCCATAGCTTTGCTAGATGGATCAATGTCAGCAAAGGAGTGTCTCTGCTTTTTAATACATCATCTAGGTTTGCTACAGCTTTTCTTCCAAGGAGCAGGCATCTTTTAATTTCATTGCTGCAGTCATCATCTGCAGTGATTTTAGAGCCCGGGAAAATAAAGTCTCCTACTGTTTCCGTTGTTTCCCTATCTATCTGCAATGAAGTGATGGGAGCGGATGCCATGATCTTAGATTTTAAAGTGTTGAGTTTTAAGCCAACTTTTTCACTCTCCTCTTTCACTTTCAGCAAGAGGCTTTCTAGTTCTTCAAATTTTCTGTGATTAGGATGGTGTCATTTGTGTATCTGAGGTTACTGATATTTCTCCTGGCAATCTTGATTCCAGCTTGTGCCTAGCATTTTGCATGATGTATTCTTTATAGAAATTAAATAAGCAGAGGGACAATATACAGCCTTGACATTCTCCTTTGCCAGTTGGAAATAGTCTGTTGTCCTATGTCTGGTTCTAACTATTGCTTCCTGACCTGCATACAGTTTTCAAGAGAGGCAGGTAAGGTGGTCTGGTATTCCCATCACTTTAAGAATTTTCCACAGTTTATTGTGATCCACACAGTCAAAGGCTTTGGTGTAGTCAATAAAGCAGAAGTAGATGCTTTTCTGGAACTCTCTTGCTTGTTCTATGATCCATCAGATGTTGGCAATTTTGATCTCTGCTTTCTCAGTCTTTTCTAAATCCAGATTGAACATCTGGAAGTTCATGATTTATGTACAGTTGAAGCCTGACTTTTTGAATTTTGAGTATTACTTTGCTAGCATGTAAGATGAGTGCAATTGTGTGGTAGTTTGAACATATCTTTGGCATTGCCTTTCTTTGGGATTGGAATGAAAACTGACCATTTCCAGTCCCGTGGCCACTGCTGAGTTTTCCAAATTTGCTGGCATATTGAGTGCAGCACTTTCAAGGTGAAAGGTTGTTGTTGAATCATGACGCCAGGATTCTTGGCTCCTGGAGGAGAAGAATTCAATCTGGAGCCAGAGACCAGGCTTGATCACTCAGAGCTTTTGTGTAATAAAGTTTTATTAAAGTATAAAGGAGATAGAGAAAGCATCTGACATTGGCATCAGAAGAGGGTAGAAAGAGTACCCCCTTGCTAGTCTTCAGCTGGATGTTACATAGTCACTAGCAGTCTGTTAATGAAAGAAAGGAATGTCTTAAAACTCAGAATCCTCACCCATAAGATGCATTTTGGGATAATCTTGGCACCAAATGGTTCATCCTGGACCATAAAATGATTAACTTGAACCTTGAAGAAGGGCAGATCACCATACACACAGTTTCATTTAAATAGGTTAGAGGAACAATATCTGAGTATAACATACTGGTTTGTCAAGTGGGTTCTGAGCCAAAAGGCGGAACCGACTTGAAGACAGAGTTTGGTGTAAATGCATAGTACATTAACATAGCTTAAGACAAACATTTCCATAAGAAAAAGGCACTGGTTATCTGTAGGTTTGGGAATAGTTAACTTCAGGTGAAACCAGGTGTCATGGCAACACAGAATTTTAAGAGAAACCTCCTTTTAAATTTGTATAGAGAAGGAAAATATATTGCTAGTTTGTTTCCTCCTGCCGTTTAAGAGAGATAAAAATGTCTGACACTTGCAGACTATTTCCTCCTTTGGAGACCCCTGGCCTTCCTGCCTGTTATCCTCTCAAAGCCATCATCTTCTAGGATTTGATAGTTCCACTGGAATTCCATCACCTCCACTAGCTTTGTTCACAATAGTGCTTCCTAAGGCCCAGTTGACTTCAGACACCAGGATGTCTGGCTCCCGGTGAGTAATCACACCATCGTCGTTATCTGTGTCATTATGATCATTTTTGTATGGCTCTTCTGTGTATTCCGGCCACCTCTTCTTATCTTCTGCTTCTGTTGGTCCATACCATTTCTGTCCTTTATTGTGCCCAGTTTTGCATGAAACGTTCCCTTGGTATCTCTAATTTTCTTGAAGAAATCTCTAGTCTTTCCCATTCTATTGTTTTCCTCTATTTTTTTGCATTGATCGCTGAGGAAGGCTTTTTTTTAATCTCTCCTTACTATTTTGTTGAACTCCTCGTTCAAATCGGTATATCTTTCCTTTTCTCCTTTGCCTTTAGCTTCTCTTCTTTCCTCAGGTATTTGTAAGACTTCCTCAGACAATCATTTTGCCTTTTTGCATTTGTTTTTCTTGGGGATGGTCTTGATCACTGCCTCCTGTATGATGTCACAAACCTCTGTCCATAGTTCTTCAGGAACTCTATCAGATCTAATCCCTAGAGTCTATTTCTCACTTCCATTGTATAATCATAAGGGATTTGATTTAGGTCATACCTGAATGGTCTCGTGGATTTCCCTTCTTTCTTCAGTTTAAGTCTGAATTTTGCAGTAAGGATTTCATGATCTGAACCACAGTCAGCTCCTGGTCTTGTTTTGGCTGACTGTTTGGAGCTTCTCCATCACTGGCTGCAAAGAATATAATCAATTTGGTTTTGATATTGACCATCTGGTGATGTCCATGTGTAGAATCTTTTCTTGTGTTGTTGGAAGAGGATGTTTGCTATAACCAGTGTGTTTTCTTGGCAAAATTCTGTTAGCCTTTGCCCTTCCTCATTTTGTAATCCAAGGCCCAATTTGCTTGTTACTCCAGGTATCTCTTGACTTCCTACTTTTGCCTTCCAGTCCCCTGTAATGAAAAGGACATCTTTTTTGGTTTTACTTTTAGAAGGTCTCGTAGGTATTCATAGAACTGTTCAGCTTCAGGTTCTTCAGTATTACTGGTTGGGGCATAAACTTGGATTACTCTGATATTGAATGGTTTGCTCTGGGAACAAACACAGATCATTCTGTCGTTTTGAGATTGCACCCAAGTACTGCATTTTGGACTCTTTTGTTTACTATGAGGGCTACTCAATTTCTTCTAAATGATTCTTGCCCACAGTAGTAGATATAATGGTCATCTGAATTAAGTTAGCCCAGTCCAATCCATTTTAGTTTACTATTTCCTAAATCACTGATGTTCTGTCTTGACATCTCCTGTTTGACCTCTTCAAATTTACCTTGGTTCATGGACCTAACATTACAAGTTCCTATGCCATATTGTTGTTTACAGCATTGGATTTTACTTCTATCACCAGTCACATCCACCGCTGCACATTGATTTTGCTTTGGCTCCATCTCTTCATTCTTTCTGGTGTTATTTCTTCTCTCTTCTCCAGTAGAATATTGGGCACCTACCGACCTGGAGAATTCATCTTTCAGTGTCGTATGCTTTTGCCTTTTCATACTGTTCATGGGGTTCTCCAGGCAAGAATACTGAAGTGGTTTTCCATTGCCTTCTTTAATGGACCATGTTTTGTCAGAACTCTCCACCATGTCCCGTCCGTCTTGGGTGGCCCTACATGGCATGGCTCATAGTTTTATTGTGTTAGACAAGGCTCTGGTTCATGTGATCAGTTTGACTAGTTTTCTGTGATTGTGGTTTTTCATTCTGTCTACCCTCTGATGGGTAAGTGCCTACTCACCCCTCAAACTGAGTGAGCAGCCCTTGCAGGCAAGCAGGTAGGCAGTAGCAGGCATGAGTGCACCCAGCTAGACACTATGTGGGTACCCCCTCATTATATAGAAGAAACAACAAAGTTCTATGGTAGGTGATTCATGTTGATGTATGGCAAGACCAATACAATATTGTAAAGTAATTAACCTCCAATTAAAATAAATAAATTTTTATTGAAAAAAAACCCAATGAAACAAAGCAAAAAAAAAAAAAAAGATTCAAATTGTTTTCTAATTTTCTGTCTGAATGCTTGCATCTAAGTCTGATAAATACATTTGAACTGCTATCAAAAATTAATGTTATATGTATTGCTACTTTCCTTCATTGAATCCGATCTATAACATATTAAAATAGTGAGAACTGGAAAGGCCATGGTACCTAAAGCAAAAAGCCCCAGGTGTATCTTAAGTTTCCCATAATCAGTTTAATAGAATCATTTACATTCTGTGAGCATCAGATCTGATTCCCTGCCCTGCCTACCTTCCTAGCTTATTGTCAGGACCAAATGAGATGAAATATGTAAAAGTACTACATTAACTGTAACAACTGTAGAAAAGCTGTTACTCTTTGGGCAAGATTTAGAGCAAAATATTTTAAATAATCTGGGTATTTTATCTAGCAACTTTAGAGAAGGTTGTCTTCCTTATACAACTTTTATTAAAAAAGCAGTGGAAGAGACTTCCCTGGTGATCTAATGGTTAAGACTGCATTTCCAATTCCGGAGGTGCAATTTCCATCTCTGGTTTGGGAACTAAGATCTCCTATGCAGGCGACATGCCTAAGAAATAAAATATGAAAAAAGTAGTAAATCGCACAGTATTTAATATATAGTGGGCTGAAATACATGGAATAACAACATCAAAATATTTACAAAAAGCAGCTTTAGCTGCCACAGCATATCCTAGAATCACACTGTCTTTGTCAGCCCTCCATTCTCTCTCTCCCCTGTTTTAACTGCTCCACTTCCATCACTTTCTTTCTCCACTGTTTTATCTCCTAATTTCCAAGGTTGGTGCTTTCCTCCTTGTCTCTTGATCTTAAGTTTTATACTCTGTGGACCCTCTTTGTCAGTATTACGTCATGTGGACATCCTGGTAGGTTTTGTAGAAAGCACTTGAGCACCTTTCCTTTGGTGTTCTGTTGATGACAGAGGACGAGATGGCTGGATGGCATCACTGACTCAATGGACACGAGTTTGAGCACTCTGGGAGATCAGAAGGACAGGGAAGCCTGGCGTGCTGCCACCCGGGTTGCAAAGAGTCGGGCATGACTGAGCAACTGAACAATAGCAACAAGTAATAAAAGATGGAGTTCTCAGCTCTGAACCAGAGAAAAGAGAGCAGTCTTTGGTCCCTGTGAGTAATAAAACCAGTCAGCCTTGCATCAACTGAGACAGTTCTGTGGTCTGAAATTCTTTAGTTGTATCTGTCACTACCACTTACAACTGAAGAAAAATTTATTGAATCACACCAGGTTTAAAATGAAAACTCAGAGAAGCACAGAACCAGAAAGGTAATGCATAAAAAATAAAGTAAGCTGACTTTGGGGAAAATTACAGAGAAACCTGAATTATATAAACAAGATAGCAGTCAAAGGTGAATTTTTCAGTTGGTGATGAGTTCTGAAGACTCTTGGATTAGAGAAGGACAGAGAGAGCTTATCAATTATACCAGGGTTGCTGTGGTTTGTCAGGGCTGATTTCAGGAAAGCTCACTGGAGATCTAAAAGCTGGGGACAGTGCATACCAAGCACACTGAAAGGGAGAAAAAAGCTGTATTGCTCTTCATCCTGTTCATAGCGCTAATGGTCTTGCTGTTCACAAAGTCCTCTTGGCTGAACCCAGGGTAGGCAAGGCACAAGCTAAGAGGCCTGAAGAAGACAGGAAGAGCCATGGGAACTGCAGGCAGATCTAGTTTCTTCCGGCTGGTGCAGCAGCTATAGCAGCAGACAATACAGCGCAAATGCACATAGCCTCTCTCCTGGCTGACACGCAGTCATAGCAGTATCCATGCTGTATTCTCTCCTCGCTTGACTAATCCCACGGACACGGCCACGATGCAGGAGCTCATGTATATGTGTACCTCACACAAGCCGCGACCAAGTGAGTACCTCGCAATGCGCATGTGCGCTGCTATAAAGATCTCGGCTCTTTTATAGTCATTATTTACAAAATGTGGGGCAAGAGAGCCTGAACACGCCATCTTGGCCCATTTGCTCTCTCCTCACACTCCACCCCTTCAGGGTCTCTCACCTCACGTTTTATGCTCAGTCCATCTTCTGAGATATTCCCTTGGCAAGTAACACTGACCCTTGGATTTACATCTTGCAACAGCAGTAGCTACAACAACAAACTGTTCCAAACAGTTCCATTCCCAATACACAGCAAAACCCAGCGCCAGGTATCATGTGGAACTCAGGCTGCAGTCCTTGCCCTCACAGGGCTAGAAGAGCTTGTGGAGTGCCTTTGGCTTCCATAGCCAGGTCCAGCCCACCATCTGTCCTTGTGAGATTGCAGGAAAGCCTCCACAGGGGCAACTCCACTCCTGTGGGATTTTTATTAAGGACCCTCAAAACCCCTCACAATCTCTGGGGCCCCCCACTTCAGGAAGGAGATTTTGTGGCATTCACAGTTCATCGACATGTTTACAGTTTTCTAAATCTGAGGACACAGCCTTTAGAGAACACTCTCTCCGTCATACGGCAGCCTTCACAGTACACTGTTCTACTAGACCTACATCATAGGACACCACACAAGTCACCCCATATTTGCATCTGCGTACCTGGGTGGGGCCTTTACCAGCTCCGGCCCCGTTTCAGATCTTCACACTTCCAAAATAGTGTCTCACATGCTGTCCCTCTACTTCTCTCCGTAAAGACTTGCAAAACCTCCACAGATGCTGGGTCCACCCCTATGTCCCAAAGTCACAAAAGCCAAGCTGCCAAGGGTTCTCCTTGCGTTTGCCCAAACTGCTTACCCAAGTTGACCAACTCCGCCTGAGTATATGGTCATTACGTTGTGATCTCACATTGGGGGCTCTTGGGGATGTCTCCCCCCGGGCCACAAATTGTTGATGCTTCACTTTCTGCTGCACAATGGACCTTACTGCCAAGCAGGAACCCGCAGTCTCATAACGTTCATCATCTCCATCACTCACTGCCTTACTGTCAGAAATGCTGGGTTCATCAGGGTCACAGGGCTCTTGCTCTAATGCCAATATACATTGTTCTAGTTCTTCCAAGTGTCTCTGCCCGTTGAACACTGTGCTGCGTCACAGAGAGCGCTATCCATATTCGCCTTCAAGGCAGTCAGGGTAATCCACCCCATGGTGCCGAGGCAGTCTGTGCCTCCTCGTTTGGCAAATGGTAACTCATGGTCTGCAATGCCCTTTCATGCTATCCAGTGACCCGTCCACTACCTCCCAGTTTCCCATCAGAGCCCACACTGAGAGGCTCGTGGCCACGTGGTACCACATGCTATATGTTGGCCACTGGCTTCCTCCATCCAGTAGAGCCTCAGGCTCCTCCACCCGCTGGGTATCCTGCTAACTACACCAGTTGTATCACTCTTCATCCTGTTCACAGCACCAGTTGTCTGGCTGTTCACGCTGTCTGCACTGTTCACTGAATCCAGGGTAGGCAAGGCGCAAGCTAAGAGGCTGGAAACAGAGGAGAGGAGCCATGGGAACTGCAGACACATTTATTCTCTTCTGGCTGGCACAGCAGCTGTAACAACAGACATAAACATAACACAACGTAACTGCGCACAACCTGTGTCCTGGGTGAGCAGCAACCATAACAGTATTCTCTCCTGGCTGGCTCTGCAGCCGAAGCAGTATTCACGCTATATTCCCTCCTCTCATGGCTGACTCAATGGGTATAGCCGTGACACAGCAGTAATGCCACCGCTTTCTTAGGTGGAACTCTTATATACGTGTACCTCACACAGTCCTTGACCAAGTGAGTACCTTGTGACATGCGTGCGCAGTGCTATAAACAATCTTAGCTGTTACATCATTTACAATTACAAAACGTGGGGCAAGAGAGCCTGAACACACCATTTTGGCCAGTTTGCTCTCTCCCCACAAAAGCCAAAAATGAATGGGTAGCAGGAGGTAAGGAACTCATTTATCTTGGCATTTATAGTTTAAACATCATAAATTTAAGAAGAGTATCTGTTTTAAAACTATTTAAACTTATTAGCATCAAATATTGTGATTCTTTGTTATTGGCTGTTTCTGAAGGCTGCAACTGAAAGAACAGTTTAAAAAGCTCAATATTTCCATGAATATTGTTTCGGAGAAGGCAATGGCACCCCAGTCCAGTACTCTTGCCTGGAAAATCCTTACCATTCTGTAATTACCTTGAAGCAGAAAATTGAATTGCTTTTTCTCCCTTGTTCTCTTTTCTTCATTTCTTATAGTCATCCTTTTCCTTCCCTGTCTTGATCTTACTCTTTTTTCATTGTTTTTGCTTCAGTTCTCCCACCCCAAGATTTTAGAATAATTTCTTTGTTTAAAGATTTATTTACTTTTCTTATTTTTTGGCTGTGCTGGGTCTTTGTTGCTGCACACAGGCTTTCTTTAGTTGTGGTGAGTAGGGTCTGCCCTCTAGTTGCACGGGCTTCTCATTGTGATGCTCCTCTTGTTGTGAAGTACAGGCTCTAGGGTGTGCAGGCTTCTGTAGTTGCAGGATGTGGGCTCCGTTGTTGTAGTCTGAGGGCTCTAGAGTGCTGTCTCAGTAGTTGTGGTGCATAGACTAGTTTCTCTGTGGCATGTGGGATCTTCCTGGACTGGGGGTTGAACTCCTGTCTCTTGCATTGCGTTGCATTGCAAGGGGAATTCTTAACCACCAGACTCCCAAGGAAGCCCCTAGAATGATTTCTTTAGATTTGTAAGTCATCATTGGACAATGGGCCATCTCAAAAGTATTTTTCTAACACCTATCAACCATGGTGGTGGTGCCTTAGTTACTAAGTCGTGTCCAACTCTTGCGACCCCGTGGACTGTAGCTCACCAGGCTTCTCTGCTCATGGAATTTCCCAGGCAAGAATACCGGAGTGCATTGCCATTTCTTTTTCAGAGGATCTTCCTGACCCAGGAATGAAACCTGCATCTCCTGCCTTGCAGGTAGATTCTTTACTGCTAAAGTCGTCAGGGGCACTATAAACTCAAAGGAGATTACTGTGCCACAGCGAATTTTTCAATGTTTCCTGCTGCATAAAGAAATTAATGTTTGCAAAGACAAAACAGTTTAGGAAGCAGCGCATTACTTAACTAATCTATTTGTTAGTATTATCTTATGATTTTCAGAATTTATACCTGTGTAAAAACTGGAAATTTTGGAATGTGATCTTTAGACAGAGGTTGCTCTTCTCTAAAGGTAGCCAGCACAGGATTTGAGGACTGACTTCTGGTCAACTGATATTCAATTGACATTCCTTCTTTTACCTGATTTTCTTCATTTGAAAGATTCTCTAGCTACTGTAGTGTACCTCTGTTTCTCAGGTAGGAATATCATCAGCTAACTTGTCTTTGAATACATTACAAAGAAGAGTATCTTCTGAGCAGAATAATTACACAAAGAGACCTTTCCTTTCAAGTGTGACTACCCATGGTACCATGACAGAATCAGGAACTGGAAGCCAGACCCCGAGAACCCCCAGCCAGATTGCTGAACTGGCCGACTCTGTTATTTCACTAACTTTGCAATATTGGAACCTTATGGCTTATACGATTGAGCAGCTACAGTTTTGATCTCTTAATAAATCAAATAAGGCTTTATTGTATTAGATGAGTGGAGAATACTAGGTTCATGCTATTCTTTTTAAAATAAATTCCAGATTCTTTATCAAAATAAAAAGTCATAGCTCTGATCATTGACTATTCATGTTTGAAATTACAGTTTTGAAATGTAAATTTGATGTTATATTACTTTTTTAGAATGGTGGCTCACATGATAAAGAATCTGCTTGCAATCCAGGAGACCTAGGTTCTATCTCTGGGTTGGCAAGATCCCTTGGAAAAGGGAATAGGTACCCACTCCTGTATTTTTGCATGCAGAATCCCATGGACAGAGGAGCTTGGTGGTCTACAGTCCATGGAGTCACAAAGAATCAGACACGACTAAGCGACTAAGCACACCCAGAGCAGAACTCTAACTACTGAGGCTACCTTTAAAAGTTAAAAAACATAAAAAAAAAGTATTCAAAAATCTCAATTGTAAACTTTCGCAACTATGAAGGAAGCCATGGTTTTTTGGTAAGTAGATATTAAAATCAAATGAAGGATATTTGCTTACTCTTTCACAAATTTTTACATTCCTTTTATTCCTTAGACTGTGTTTTATAGAAATAGTGAATATGTGTTTCGTAGCCAGGCAAGGACCTTTAAGCAAGTTTAAAGTAAAACTAAAATTAAAATGATGAAGATTATCTCTAGCATGTGTTAAGTGTGTTTAATTCCCTTTAAAACTGGAAACTTTAGCTAGATTTTTTTTTTTCCTTTGCTCTAGCTATTGCATTGGTAGCCATAGACTAAGTGACAACATCATCGTTTTTAATAAAATGAATTAATAAAATGTAAGAGGATTAAGCATTTTAGATTCTGGCTTCTCTGTTTAATATAAAAGTATTGGTTTGAAGCCAACACATGCTAATTTATTGGCACTTTGATTAAAGTAATGTAGAAGATTACCTCCTCTGAGATTGTTTTACTGGGGCGGTCATTCTCAGTCAAGGAGAAATTTTGCTCCCAGGGGAATTTGACAGTATCTGGAAACATTTTTGGTTGTCACAGTTGGAGAGGTGGGTTGCTATAGGCATCTAAGGAATAGAAGGCAGAGATGCTGCTGACTATTGTACCATGCATAGGACAGCCCCCAACAGAGGAATAACAAGTCCAAAGTTTCAACAGTGTCAAGACTGAGAAACGTGAGTCTAGGAGTGTTGATACTTTGCTCTCTCCTTATTGCTTTCTTATTTCTTTTTCCATTCCTCTTACTTAAATAGGTATGTGTAGCTTGGTGGAGAATGGTAAGTGTCTGTCTGTGTTGTACTAAATGTAATCTTTTAATAATTATTTCTTAAGTTGCGGCTTGTACAGAGTGAAAAGGGGGTCAGGAGATTTGTACTTGGTTGTATGAACTTGGACATGTTACCTACGTTCTTTCATTTCTTTAACAGTCAGAACTGAATGAGATCTAAGGTTTCTTCTAGCCCAACAAAGTCCAAATAGTTTGACTAAATCATTTATTCAACCTCACATAAGCACCACCTGTGTCAGATGGAGCCCTAAGTACTGTGAGTGAACCGATGCAGAAGACCAGAAGATATAGTTTCTGGAGAAGGGAAGCAGACACGTTTTTAAAAAATTTGATTGTGTTGTTTCTGGTTCTTCTGCACCACAATTCACAACTTTAATAATGAAACAGATCAGGCACAAATTAAGGCAAGAATAGTGGGAGAGAAGGGACCCTTCTCCCTCCATCAAGTTGCTTTGGAAATAATTTAGAATTTTAATAACTCCTTTGGGGCAATAGACTTGGGTAATGAAAACAGCTGGTTTAATTCATAAATGCAGGCAAACCAAATGCATTGTCATCCCATTCAACTCTCCTAAAACAGAGAATATGATGACAGAAATGGTGTCAAGGGTTTCTGCCACACATGGACCACAGTCAGCACTAGTTTTTGGTGCGATAACAAAATACTGATCAGCAGCGCTGAACTAGTGGTTCTCAGCTTGGTCTAAGCCACCACACGTTCAATTTTCTTTTGCAGCTGTGAAAATCAGTGTCTTCCCTTAGAGTATGTCATAAAAGGAAATGAGAGTATTCTGAGGGAAACTGATCTTTTATTGGCTATAAGAAAGTAGACAAATTTTGCATGAGTTTTCACTCAACAAATATGACTTTTCTTGGGAGAAAGGAGCTTGAGTTGAATAACTCATTTGGCTGCTTTCCTTTGTAAATATTCAGATATAAAAAGAAGTCATGTAATGGATATAGCAGTGAATGGAGAGTTCAGGGAACCTGTCTTCTCTTTCCAGTCAAGTAGCTGACATTCTGTTACACTTAACTTCTTGATATCTAAACTTCTTCTATAAATACATGTTATAATACATGCTGTTCATAGCTCAGGAGTATTTGAGAAGAAACGTCTACAGAGTATTTGAAAAGAACAAGATTCTACTTTACAAATAAATATTTTTTTCACACTTGATATCAGTTAGTTACCTGTTTGATTACATTTTAAGTAGTATGACATTTGGCAACCTCTTTTTTTTTTTTTTTTCCTTATGAGGAGGTAAATTCATGATTAGCTGCTCATTATAATGTTACAATTTCACTTAAACTAATAAATATCCCAGAAAATAGCTGACTTGGATAAAGTTGAATCAGTACAACTTTACTAACTGGGCCACTAAATTAAACCAGTACTTTTAAATCTGTATTGATCTAAGTGAGAAGGTGCAAAAGGCAAGGCCTGGGTACATTCTACCAGAATCAGTGCAGTTCAGCTGTAAATAAGGTTGATTAAAGAAGGAAGAGGTATGCAGAAGAGAGTCAACGTGTCCTCCTTTGATATGTATAGACCAGGACCAGTAGTGGTAATAGCAGAGGGATTATATTGAAGAAGTAGGCAAACCATCCTAAGTGTGTCTTCTGAGATTTAAAACATTTTGAATTCCTAAATAATATTATGATGCCATAGATGCATGGCATTTTATTAGATTTTTAAAATAATAAGTTATAAATACTTAATAATAGATAATATAAACTTCTGATTTTATTAGATTTTTAAAATAATAAGTTATAAATACTTAATAATAGATAATATAAACTTCTGAAACCACCACCTACAAAAGATGTCCGTTTCATCACATAGGACTGGAATGCAAAAGTAGGAAGTCAAGAGATACGTGGAGTAACAGGGAAGTTTGGCCTTGGAGTACAAAATGATGAAGGGTGATGGCTAAGAGAATTTTGCCAAGAGAACACAGTGGTCGTAGCAAACGCCCACTTCAAACAACACAAGGGAAGACTCTACACATGGACATCACCAAATGGTCAATACCAAAATCAGATTGATCACGTTCTTTGCAGCCAAAGATGGAGGAAACTCTATACAGTCAGTAAAAACAAGCCCGGGAGCTTTCTGTGGCTCAGATCATGAACTCCTTACTGTAAAATTCAGACTTAAACTGAAGAAAGTAGGGAAAACCACTAGACCATTCAAGTATGACCTAACTAAAATTCCTTAAAATTATACATTGAAAGTGACAAAAAGATTAAAGGAATTAGAACATCTGAGAGTACCTGAAGAACTATGCACAGAGGTTTGTGACATTGTAACAGGAACCATTGATGAAGACCATCCTCAATAAAAAGAAATGCAGAAAGGCAAAATGGTTGTCTGAGGAGGCCTTACAAATACCTGAGGGAAAAAAGACAAGCAAAAGGCAAAGGAGATAAGGAAAGATATATTCATCTGAATGCAGAGTTCCAAAGAATAGCAAGGAGAGATAAGAACATCTTTGTTTATCATATTATTTTTTCTACTTCTGTATATTTCCAAAAGAAAAAAAAAGAAAGTCTTCCTCAGTGATCTGAAAGAAACAGGGGTAAACAATAGAATAGGAAAGTCTAGAGATCTCTTCAAGAAAATTAGATATACCGAGGGAACATTTCAGGCAAAGATGGGCACAATAAAGGACAGAAATGGTATGGATCTGACAGAAGCAGAAGATAATGAAAAGAGGTGGCAGGAATGCAGAGAAGAACTATACAAAAAGGATTTTAATGATCCAGGTAACCATGATGAGGTGATCACTCACCTAGAGCCAGACATCCTGGAGTCTAAAGTCAAGTGGGCCTTAGGAAACATCATTATGAACAATGCTAGTGGAGGTGATGGAATTCCAGTTGAGCTATTTCAAATCCCAGAAGATGATGCTGTGAAAGTGCTGCACTCAAAATGCCAGCAAATTTGGAGAACTCAGCAGTGGCCACAGGACTGGAAAAGGTCAGTTTTCATTCCAATCCCAAAGAAAAGCAATGGCAAAGAAAGTTCAAACTACCACACAATTGCTCTCATCTTACACGCTAGTGAAGTAATGCTCAAAATTCTCTAAGCCAAGCTTCATTTAGGCTGGATTTAGAAAAGGCAGAGGAACCAGAGATGACATTGCCAACATCTGTTGGATCATTGAAAAAGCAAGAGAGTTCCAGAAAAAAACATTTACTTCTGCTTTATTGACTACGTGATAGACTTTGACTGTGTGGCTCACAACAAACTGGAAAATTCTTCAAGAGATGGGAATGCCAGACCACCTTACCTGCCTCTTGAGAAATCTGTATGCAGGTCAAGGAACAACAGTTAGAACTGGACATGGAAGAATAGACTGTTTCTAACTCGGAAAAGGAGTACATCTAGGCTGTATACTGTTAGCCTGCTTATTTAAATTATATGCAGAGTACATCATGCAAAATTGAAGGATGCAGGAAGCACAAGCTGGAGTCAAGGTTGCTGAGAGAAATATCAATAACTTCAGATATGCAGATGACACTATCTTAATGGCAGAAAGCTAAAAGGAACTGAAGAACCTCTTGATGAAAGTGAAAGAGGAGAGTGAAAATACTGGCTTAAAACTCAACATTCAGAAAACCAAGATCATGGCATCCAGTCTCATTAATTCATGGTAAATACAAAAAGAAATAATGGAAACAGTGCCAGACTTTCTTGTTTTTGGCTCCAAAATCATTGCAGATGGTGACTGCAGCCTTGAAATCCAAAGACATTTGCTCCTTGGAAGAAAAGCTATGACAAACCCTAGATAAACTTAGCATATTTAAAAGCAGAGACATTACTTTGCCGCTTAAGTTCTGTCTAGTCAAAGCTATGGTTTTCCCAGTAGTCATGTATGGATTTGACAAGTGGACCATAAAGAAAGCTGAGTGCCAAAGAATTGATGCTTTTGAGCTGTGGTGTTGGAGAAGACTCTTG
>SJYA01003861.1:21602-47180 GCA_006410615.1 Neotragus moschatus | reverse complement strand
GCCTGGCGTGCTGGGATTCATGGGGTTGCAAAGAGTCGGACACGACTGAGCAACTGAACTGAACTGAACTGAAATCCTTCTTCTTCGGAATGTATTTGTGTTTTGAGGGGGCTTGGAGAAGCAGGAGGTCTCTTCACTCGGAACTGTTGGGAAGGAGGATAGTTAAGAGGAAAATCTGAAGTTATGGCATAGCCTAGGAAAAAGGAGGGGAGGTCTGTGTGGCGTGAACAAATAAGGGTCTTGTTTTTCGGACTTGCTGATCTGCTGAGCTTGTCCAGTCTGGGATTCTGGCTTGCGTGGAGCGGACACGTGCGAGACCTGATGTGCTGGGGATGAGATGGTCAGTGACGCACAGCCCCTGCTCCGAGGGAGGGTCTGATCTTCTTGAGACAGGCATGTGGACAGCAGCCACTTGTGGTCGGTGCGGTAGCAGTGATAACTGTGTAAGAGGGCAGCTGAGTCTGGGCTGTGAAGGTGGGTGGGAAAACCGGTGTAGGCTTCAAACAGTAACGCCTGAGCTGAGTTTTAGATTAAAATAAGCTGGGAGTTAAAAGTTGGGAACCTTTCCTGCGCTAGGTGCTGAGGTGTATATCTGACAAAAACTACTTGCAAAATCTTCACACAGCCCGTGAAGGTGGGTATTTTGTAGATTCTTTTTTTTTTTTAATATTTACTTATTTGACCATGCAGGCCCTTAGTTGTGGCATGTGGGATGTAGTTCCCTGACCAGGGTTTGAACTTGGGCCCCCTGCATTGAAAATGCAGAATCCTAGCCACTGGACTACCAGGGAAGTCCTGGAGGTGGGTACTTTATAGCCATCTCACAGGTGGGCAAACTGAGGCACAAAGAGGTTTAGCTAACTTGCTCGAGGGTCACAGAGCTAGGAAGCGGCAGAGCCAGGACTTGAACTGAGGCAGTCGGGCTCCAGAACCTGTGGGTGGGACCAGCACCCTGTGGTGTCTCAGAGCAGGTCTCCAGGGAGCGGAGAGGGGGCGCCTGTGAGGCCTGCGAGGCCAGAGTCACAGGAGGAGCTGGTGAACAGCCTTGTGGACCTTGTCAGGGAACCGGGGCTTTATCCTCTGGGGCACAGTGAGAGCTCATTAGAGCTGCGCTTTCCTCATGCTCACAGAGAACGGACGGGGAGGTGGACCACGCTGGGTGGTCTGATAGCTGGCTGGGCAGAGCTGGTGGCCGTGGCGGTGGGACTGACCACGTGGGAGTGCAGGAGGCAGAGAGTAAATGCCAGAGACAGGTGGAAGGAGAAGGCGTTGTATGTGGCTACTGACTGATTAGCCTAGAAAAGGGAAGACTCTAGAATAACCATCACCCCCCTCCCTCCAGGTGTGTTTCAGGTGACTACTGGATGGGAGGGAGAACCCTTTTTTAAATTATTTACTAAGTACCAGATACAGTGGTTTTAAACTGGGTGGTAAGCCCCCCTGGCCCCCCCAGAACCTTTGGCAGTACCTGGAAAGGCTTTTGGTGGTTAAAACTTGGGAGATGCTCCTGGCGTCCATGGGTAAGGCCAGGGATGATGCTAAACATCCTACAAAGCACAGGAAGGCCCCCACAATAAAAACTTACGAGGCTCCAAACGCCAGTAGTGCCAGGTTGCAGAAACCTTGCTCTAGTGTGTACCAGTTTTACACGATTATCAAATTTAATCCATCCACCAAACACGTGGGGTTCTTAAATACTCTTTTTCCTGTTTTTCAGATGAGAAAAGCAAAGCTTAGCTTTGCTTGACCAAAGCCCCAAGGCCTCGTGAGGGCCAGAGTTGGAATTTGAACCTGGGTCTTCGGCGTCCCGGCGGAGATGTGCCCTTTTCAGTTCGCCCGCGGTTTTGTTCCTCACCAGGCTGTAGCGGAAGAGGCATGTTGAATTGTGGGGCTCTTTTTTTCTGTCATGCTGGCTCCAGACTGGAGCAGGCAGGAAGGAAGGTGGTTATTTATACTCAGCTCTGCATAGGATCGAATTTTCCAGTCCCGAAGGTCTTACGGGGAGTTCACAGGAGTTACTGTCTGGATGTCAGCTTTTCTCCTGCAAATATTCACATGCACCATCTTTGCCTTTTAAAAATGCTATTGTTGAATTCAGGTAAAATGGGAAAAGGATAATTTCCCATTTATTTATAAATTCCTGTTTCTTCCCTGTGCATATTAACTATTGCAGCCTCCCAGTGATCTAATTCTGGAGTATCCCATGGAGGAGGGGTGGGGAGAGTCATTCATGACCACTCTGGGTTTAGAGGTAGCAGAACTATTAAAAATACCTTGATTTGCTAGAGGTAAGGAGGCCTTCTGAGAATCAGTCGGTTTTAGTGTGGCCTGAATTGACTGGAGGGCTTTCTGTATTTCAAGAGAGTGTGGCGTTTCGGTATCTGTCCGCTTTTTAATGGTGGCTCTCTGGTTTCCCGGCAGCCTTCCTTGGTGGCCTGGGATGATAGAGCCCCAGGGACAGAGTTTTCGCAGTCAAACTGTCTAATGCCAGGTCACTGGGCTTTTCAAGGTTGTGCATTGTAAGGACTTTGGGTGGTGAGCTGAATGAGGCTGCCCTGCTGAGCCTGAGGTAGATGAGTGTGGGCCTGATTCCTCCATGTGGACCCCAATCCTGTTATATTTGTGTCCGGCCTCATAGCACCCCAGTGCCTGAGCTGCTGGGCCCATCCGGTGCGTGTGCAGTTTCTGTCCTGTATCCCTTGGATCTGTTGTCCTGAAAGATGCTGGGGCTCCCGCATCTGGGCAGTGCTTCTTTGGGCGATAGCTGTTTGCTGCACCTTCCACTCTGATGCCAGTGCTGCTGGAAAGTAACTCCTTAGGAGTTTGGTGAGCCAATAGCAGGATCTTTAGCTTTCTGTTAGGAGTGTTCAAGACTACATAGAAAATCAGGAGAAAAAAAAATGGAGAAAAGGAGGACTTCAAACTTGACAGTGTGCTGGTTGCTGGCCTGGAGTATACTGCATACAACATTGAACTTGAGTGTGGTATTTCCTTTTCAGATTCCTTGTGTAGATTCATTCCTATAATACAGAAGAAGTCATAGGACATTTTGACAGAGAAATGGCAGGGGTAATCAATAAAAAGAGCACTTCTAAACTGAGCCCAGTATTGAAGAATAATCACGAAAACATCACAATATATTCACTAATTCAGTGCAGTTCAGTTGCTCAGTAGTGTCTGACTCTTTGAGACCCCGTGGACTGCAGCACGCCAGGTTTCCCTGTCCATCACCAACTCCCAGAGCTTACTCAAACCCATGTCCGNAAACTGAGCCCAGTATTGAAGAATAATCACGAAAACATCACAATATATTCACTAATTCAGTGCAGTTCAGTTGCTCAGTAGTGTCTGACTCTTTGAGACCCCGTGGACTGCAGCACGCCAGGTTTCCCTGTCCATCACCAACTCCCAGAGCTTACTCAAACCCATGTCCGTCGAGTTGGTGATGCCATCCAACCATCTCATCCTCTGTCATCCCCTTCTCCTCCCACCTTCAATCTTTCCCAGCATCAGAGTCTTTTCCAAGGAGTTAGTTGTTCGCATCAGGTGGCCAAAGTATTGGAATTTGAGCTTTAGCATCAGCATTTCCAATGAATATTCAGGACTAATTTCCTTTAGGATGGATAGGTTGGATCTCCTTGCAGTCCAAGGGACTCTCAGGAGTCTTCTCCAACATCACAGTTCAAAAGCATCAATTCTTCAACACTCAGCTTTCTTTATTGTCCAACTCCCACATCCATACATGACTATTGGAAAAACCATCCATAGCTTTGACTAGACGGACCTTTGTTGGTAAAGTAATGTCTCTGCTTTTTATATGCTGTCTAGGTTGCTCATAGCTTTTCTTCCAAGGAGCGAGTGTCTTTTAATTTCATGGCTGCAGGCACCATCTGCAGTGAGTTTGGAGCCCCCCCAAAAATAAAAGTCTCTCACTGTTTCCATTGTTTCCCCATCTATTTGCCATGAAGTGATGGGACTGGATGCCATGATCTTAGTTTTTTGAATGTTGAGTTTAAAGCCAGCTTTTTCACTCTCCTCTTTCACTTATATTTCACTATATTAATGTTACTGTTACTCATTGCTTACCTGATTTGGCTTAGGTGTTTTTTTTTTCCTGTTTCAAAATTTCCCGATGAGGAATACCTTATTCTAATATTGCTTGCCTTAGGCAGGACAGTTAATCATGGGTTTCCTTTTCTGCAGTGGGAAGACAGCAGGCAAAAATTATATAGTGTTTTTTTTTTTTTTTTTCAGGCCTAAATTAAGTACACCCTCCTGAGAGAGAACATCAGTGAGGATTTCGTGGGTTGACGTAAATTATTTTTATTATAATGTTTCTTAAAATATATCCAAACATTAAAGGAGGAATGAACGTGTTCATAGTGCATAAATCACCATAACTATCACTGTAACCAACACACAAGGTCATTACAGATCCGATTCCTGACCTAATTCAATTGAGATTTTTGTTCAGTCACTAAGTCATGTCTGACTTTTTGCAACCCCATGGACTGCAGCATGCGAGGCTCCCCTGTCCTTCACTATCTCCTGGGGTTTTCTCAGATTCATGTCCATTGAGTTGGAGATGCTGTCCACCATCCTCTGCTGCCCGCTTCTCCTTTTGCCTTTAGTCTTTCCCAGCATCAGAGTCTTTTCTAATGAGTTGGTTCTTTGCATCAGTGGCCAAAGTATTGGAGCTTCAGCATCCATCCTTCCAATGAGTATTCAGGGTTGATTTCCTTCAGAATGGACTGGTTTGCTCTCCTTGCAGTTGAGGGGACTCTCAGGAGTCTTCAAATTAACTTCCTAATTTAAAATATTTTTGGCCACGCTACATGGCATGTGGGATCTTTAGGTCCCTGACCAGGGATGGAAGCCATACCCCTGTCAGTGGACATGCAGAGTGGTAGCCACTGGGCTGCCAGGGATGTCCCGACTGCATGGTTTTTAAGGTGGTAGGTGGTGCTGACTTACTAAGGCCACAACAGTGTCTGTGGACATCCTGGCTACTGGACAGCTTTCTCCTCCCGACCTGCCATGTGCCAGGTGGTGGTTGCTCACTCTGCTTTCCTTTGTTTCCATTGTTCAGACTTTTCTTGTACCATGTGCTCTTAGCACACTGAGACACCAGTGACCTGAAGTCTTGTCAACTGGAGACATAGAGGTATTACCAACACCCTCTTGATTGTGAAGGCAAGACTGGTTTTAGCCCCAGAAATCATGGTGAGCCCTCCATTACTTAATGTGGCCATGTCGATGGTCTCAAATGTATTTGTATTAAAACATTAAGATCGTCATGGCCTGAGGCTTCCTGGACCAGAAGTGGTCCTCACTCTTCACCCTGCAGGGATGGTTATTATGGTGGGTGGTGGAGCCTCTTTGGACAGCCAGTGTATTTTGTCCATCAGCTCTGCCATCAGACAACTGTGATTCATCAGAATACAGATGGTTCACACCTGGCCCGGTGACCAGCTGCACTGAGAACGTCCAGCACACCTGGTCCCACAGCTGCTGCACCCGTCTCGTCTTTAGCTTCATACTGAACATTTTCCTGCTTAAAGAACACAAGCCAGTCAGGCTCTAATCTTTCCATTCCTTAGCAACCCTCTTTCCATTGGCACCATCAGATGACGCTGCTGATTTTCCAAGCAATAAATGCTTTTGTCTTGTTTTCAGGGTGAACAAAACTTTTTTTGTTTTTTGGCTTTCGAGTCCCTGACAAGGAAGGCAAAACCGGGGTGCCCTGCTCAGTGTCGAGTGGGTGCTCGGTGAAACACTGGAGTTGCGCTTCTCTAAAGTTGTGCTAATACTTGAGGGTTCTTGCCTTTAAGAAAATGCTTCTCCCTTTGGTTATCTTAGCCAGGTATGACAGTAAAACGAGGAGCAACGTATTTGAACAGCCTTGGACCTTGGCTGTCCACATGAGCCTTGCATTTCGAGGTGGTTTCTTGGGAGGCCTTGCCTCTACTCTTCATGAAGTAACCATGGATCAGTGAGATCCTTGCTAATCCTTTGAGTTGTTATTCAGTCACTCAGTCATGTCCGACCCTTTGTGACCCTATGGACTGCAGCACACCAGGCTTCACTGTCCTTCATCATCTCCCAGCTGCTGCTGCTGCTAAGTCGCTTCAGTCGTGTCCGACTCTGTGCAACCCCATAGATGGCAGCCCACCAGGCTCCCCCATCCCTGGGATTCTCTAGGCAAGAACACTGGAGTGGGTTGCCATTTCCTTCTGCAATGCATGAAAGTGAAAAGTGAAAGTGAAGTCGCTCAGTCATGTCCGACTCTTCATGACCTCATGGACTGCAGCCTACCAGGCTCCTCCATCCATGGGATTTTCCAGGCAAGAATACTGGAGTGGGATGCCATTGCCTTCTCCCACCATCTCCCAGAGTTTGCTCAAACTCACGTTAATTTAGTTGGTGATGCCATCCAACCATCTCATCCTCTGTCATCCCCTTCTCCTCCTGCCTTCAATCTTTCCTAGCATCAGAGTCTTTTCTAATGAGTTGGCTCTTTGCATCAGGTGGCCAAAGTATTGGGGCTTCAGCATCAGTCCTTCCAATGAATATTGAGGGTTGATTTCCTTTAGGGTGCACTGGTTGGATCTCCTTGCAGTCCAGGGGACTCTCAAGAGTCTTCTCCAACACCACAGTTTGAGAATGTCAGTTCTTTGGCACTCAGCCTTCTTTATAGTCCGACTCTCTCATCGATACATGACTACTGGAAAAACCATAGCTTTGACTATATGGACCTTTGTCGGCAAGTAATGTCTCTGCTTTTTAATACGCTATCTAGGTTGGTCACAATCCTTACTCTGTCAAAACTGCCTTCTCAGCCAGGTTACCAGCCATCTCAGCCTCCTTACCTTATAACAGCACCTTATTTAAATGGTCTTAATTGGGCTGAAGACTCATCTTAGTCAGGATGGCTGACTCTGAAGCTATTTCTAGAAGGTAAGTTTATCCCCTGGGAAGACACGCTTGCCAACCACTCAGGGTGTCGGGTGTAATGGGACGTGTGGGCCTCAGTGGCAGCTCCTCCTGTAGAGAATGTGGGACTCCAGGTGTGGACTGATGACCGACTGTAGAATAGTGCTGTGGGCCCCACGGCGGCTGTGCCGGCACGCCACACTTCTTAGTGTCACAGCCGAAGAGCTGGCCACATTCTTTCCCTGATGTCTCAGAGAGTAAAGAGTGTCCTCGGTGCGGGAGACCTGGGTTCAGTCCCTGGGAAATGGCACCTCCAGTGTCCTTGGCTGGAAAATCCCATGGATGGAGGGGCCTAGCAGGCTATAGTCCACAGGGTTGCACAGACTCAGACACGACTGACCGGCTTCACTTGCATTTATTATTTAAACCTGTAGAATAAGAATCAGGCGAGGAGCTTGGTAAATCTTGCGCTCCATTAAGAAAAGTGAACGACTAGAAATTACTGGTGGGTTTTTATGCAGTAGAAATACACACACATTTTCTAATGTTTTTCCCCTCGTCACTTCAGTTACTTGTCCCTTTCCTGTTGCATCTATCATTTCTTGAAACCCTTTGGGAATCCTTTTTCGGAGCCTCCGTTTTCGTAGAAGTTAGGTTCTGGGTTTTACTTCTGACGGTGATTGCTAGATACTAGGAAATCAGTGGCTGAGAGCGTTTTCTCCCCAAATGCTGCAGATTGTTTGGGGGCTGTATTTATTTTTGGGGGGGGGCGGTTTGTGAACTTAGATCCCCTTTTACACACCCACACCCTTGAAAGTACAAGGTATAAGTCAGAACCTGTCATCTTTAAATGCTTTTCTAATATGCTTATCAATTTAAACACCTAAGGCCCATACTCTGAAAGTGAACATTCAGGTCTAAGTGCGTTTTGGTTTCTGCCGAGAATGAACAAGGGTAGAGCCAGTGAGGAGTTGGCAGAACAGGGCGCAGCTCCGCGGAGGCAGACTGATGGCGGGCACTGCTCCTGGATTGCGGTTCCGATCGAGCAGCATGGAGGCCGCGTCCAGAACGAGGCTGGGAAGAAGCCCACATTTACATTCATACTTGCAAGTGTTGGGACGAGTTCTGGGGAGGCATATAGGTGTGAAATACCGTGCCGATCTCAGGCTTTGGAGAGTGGCAGTGAAAGGAAATGGTGAAGTGTGTGTGTGTCTGTCTGTATAAAGGTAATTGCTCCCAAAGAAGGGTTTTATTTCTGTTGTTGGCCGTGTTTTGTATGGGGTCTTAGTTCCCCAGCCAGGGATCAAACCTGTGAAGCGTGCAGTGGAACTGTGGAGTCTTAACCTCTGGACCTCCGAGGAAGTCCCCAGTCTTAATACCGCGGCTTAGCCCTGCGATCCTCTTGTGCCGTTTGCTTTTGAGGAGTTATCACAGGACGGTGTGACATGCTCTGGTTAAAGCAGTGACTTGGGGTGGGGTGGGGTGAACCGCTGCGGGGGTGCACCTGGCTTACCTGGCACACCTGACTGGGGGGGCCCTGAAGGTACACCTGGATTACTTGTCACACCTGTGGTTCTCATGGAATAGGGTCTTTTAGCTAAGAAAGCAAACTCTAGGCGAGGAAGTGAACTGAGGAGCTCTGCCGGAACTGAGCAAGGCCTCCAGGGCTTCCGTGACTGCCCATGTGCATTGTGCTTTCTCATGTATCATTAGTGTCCCAGCAGAGCCGTTTGAGTAGGGGAAGGTGGAGAGGAGATGTCCTACAGCGTTTGGCAGATGGAAGGCGAGGCGAGGCGAGGCGACTTGGGAAGCTGGCACTTCTCAGCCTGCCTGGAATGCTAGCATTCCGGATGGCAGCTGGTGGAGGCAGCAGGGGATGCAGGTGGACTGTGTGAGGGTCGGGAGCTGAGCCCGGGGGTGGGGTTTCCTGGAGGCAAAGCGGGGCTGCACTCTTTGGCAGCAGGGCTGCAGAATGTTTAAACACAGAGGACAGAAGCACCTTATTGTTCTCAATCCCAATTTGTTTCTTGTCTCAGCGGAGAGGGAAATGTCCTAAGTCACTCAGTCCTGTCTCACTCTTTGCGGCCCTATGGGCTGTAGCCCACCAGGCTCCTCTGTCCATGGGATTCTCCAGGCGAGAATACTTGAGTGGGTTGCCATTTCCTCCTCCAGGGGGTCTTCCCCAGCCAGGGATCGAATCCACAGGTCTCCTATGTCTCCAGCATTGTCTGGTGGGTTCCTTACCGCTAGTGCCACCTGGTAAGAGGGGAAAATGGTTACTTGCAAAGTGAGTGAGCTTGTTGAGTCAAGAGTGAATATGATCCTTGCGCCACTCAGACCCACGTGAGCAGATTCTCTAAATGTTCTTGGGTTGGGTATTATCTCTTGCCTCAGACTTGCTCTGCAGAAGACTGGTAGACCTACCAAGGGAAGATGTCAGCATTTTCCACCTGCTGTT
Source organism: Neotragus moschatus (assembly GCA_006410615.1). Classification (NCBI taxonomy): domain Eukaryota; kingdom Metazoa; phylum Chordata; class Mammalia; order Artiodactyla; family Bovidae; genus Neotragus; species Neotragus moschatus. Next base: position 37,789 of record SJYA01003861.1, on the reverse strand, counting down.
TCTCTTCTCTTTTCCCGTTTCTCATGCAAGAAAGGGAGGTGCTTGAGGGGCGTCCCTGAGGTGCGTGGCCGTGGCCCAGCCTCGGCGCTCAGGTGGTGCGAGTGCCCGCTGATAGTGGGGGCAGGATGGGGCCTCGGCAGCGCCGGCTCCTCTGGTTTTCCTTTGGAAAAGGAAGCATTCCCCTGGCTGCTTGTCTCATGCTCTTCCCTAGCATGGCTTCTTAGAAGGGGTGACTGTCTGTTTATGCCCTTCCTCCGCAAGTATTAACAGTGGAGTAAGCACTCTTGTAAGAGCCTTTATTTCCACAGCTTTCCAGGTAGCTGAGGACCAGTGATGTTAAGGTTGAAAAGGAGGCCATCTCACCGGGAACCAACTTTCAAATGTTGAAGTCAACATAGACTTTTAATAACGTGGGAGACTTATTACTAAAAGTACTCCGTATTTGAATCATTCTTCTCTCCTGTTAGCTCAGTTTTAGGAAGCAGTCCTAGGGATTCCCGAGGAAGAAGGTTTGGCTGGATCCGAGGGCCGTGATTGTGGATTTTCTGGATCTTTCTTGGGCATGCTGTTGGAGGAATACCCGTCTCTCAGAATACGACTACGAAGTGTTAACTCTGTATGCCGACTGACACAGGGATCCTGAGTTTAAAACGGTGGTGGCTGCTGCTGCTGCTGCTGAGTCCCTTCGGTCGTGTCCAACTCTGTGCGACCCAATAGATGGCAGCCCACCAGGCTCCCCCGTCCCTGGGATTCTCCAGGCAAGAACACTGGAGTGGGTTGCCATTTCCTTCTCCAATGCATGAAAGTGAAAAGTGAAAGTGAAGTCGCTCAGCCGTGTCCGACCCTTAACGACCCCAAGGACTGCAGCCCATCAGGCTCCTCCGTCCATGGGATTTTCCAGGCAAGAGCACGGAAGTGGGGTGCCACTGCCTTCTACCACCTCCCTAAAATAACACAGGAACCCAGATAAGTGAAAAAGTGAAAGTGTTAGTTGCTTAGTTGTGTCTGACTCTTCTGTGACCCCATGAACTGTAGTCCACCAGGCTCCTCAGTCCATGGAATTCTCCAAGTAAGAATACTGGAGTGGGTTACCACTCCCTTCTCCACGGATCTTCCCAACCCAGGATCGAACCCAGGTTTCCTGCACTGCAGACAGATTCTTTACCATCTGAGTCACCGGAGAAGGGCCTTAGAATTCCACAACTGTAGAGTAAGGACTTCTGAAAGTCTCCTCTGTTAAAGCAGTGAGAACACTGGCAAGACACATCAATATCAACTTTTCCAAAACTTTGGAAATTAAAGACTTGGAACAAAAAGAGTAACATTTGTTCAAGAACAGCTGCGTGAGCGCAGCAGGAGCAGTGGGCTTCATGTAGTGTTTCAACTTGTGCGGATCCCGTCCTCCTTGCCCCAGCTCCATGGTGGCCATGCAAGCCAGCGGCCTTGCAGCTCTGGTGGCAGTGAAAACCAGCAGTCTCGTAGCCACTGGGTGAGTGAGAACAAAGCTGGAGCTTCTCCAGAGGCCCACTTCTTTCCAAGAAAGTGTCACCCGTCTGACAGCCTGCGTGAACGCTCCATTCTTAGGGCTTGTCTTTATTTGATCTGACTCGGAGCACACTTTGTGTAAGGGCCCCACTCCACTGCACGCTGGTTGAGGATGGTCAGTTGCGATTGTTTCATCACGGCTGCCTGAGGTGGTGTTGCTATTTGGGGCCAACAATTAACTGATCAAAAAGTACTGGAAGAAAAACCTGGGGATGGAATGTCCAGCGGGAGCCTTACAGAGTTCCAACATATTTCTGGGCATCTACGAGACTGTGCACGTGCCCAGCGAGTACTGGAGAAGGGCCTAAGTTTCCACCTGTGACTGGCCTTGAGGTTCTGCACAAGCAGAAAGTGAAAACTAAGGTAGAATCATGGGCTTCTCTGGTGGCTCAGATGGTGAAGAATCTGCCTACAGTGACGGAGATCTGGTTTGATCCCTGGGTTGGGCAGATCTCGTGGAGAAGGGAATGGCAACCCACTCCAGTCTTCTTGCCTGGAGAGTTCCTTGGACAGAGGAGCCTGGAGGGCCACAGTCCATGGGGTCGCAAAGAGTCAGACACGACTGAGCACAAGGCAGAGTGTGAACCGGCTGGCGAAGCATGGACGCTGCCCCCGCACACTCACAGAAGCCCTTGGCAAGGGCTATGAGATGCATCGGCTCAAAGCATTTAAGGAAACCTCTGTTCAAGCAACACTTAACCAGTGGGTCACTAATCAGAGATTTCAGTGGCCACACACGAACCAAAAATACAGACCTGATAGGCTCAGTCCAAGAAAATCACTAAACAGCAACAGCAAACAACCCTGGGGTTCATAACAGTAAATCTGGATTCTGCTTCTACACATCGGCACATTATATTACTTTAAATGTCTCGCTTTCAACAGCAAATTGCAAGATACCCAAAGAAATAGGAAAACATGGCCCAAACACAGGAAAAAAGCTGTCAACGGAAACTCTCCTTAAGGAAGCTTGGGTATTGGATATACTACACAAAACTTTAAATCTGCTTTGATAGATATGTAGGAAACCACATCTAGAGAGTTAAAGGGAAATATGGAATGCCGTATCACCAAATAGAAAATGTGAATAAAGAAGTAAAGATTATTTAAAAAAAAGGTTATTTTTTAAAAATTCTGGAGTTGAAGAGTAGAGTGACTAAAAAGGAAACGTTGACAACATTATGAGAGGTGAGAGAAGCCAGACGCAAAAAGCCACGCTTTCATTTAAAGTGTTTAAAACAGGCAAATCCAGAGAGAGAGAAGATAGCCTAGTATTTGCTGCAGGCTGGTGGCAGGGAGGAATAGGGCGTGCTATCATGGGTATAAAGTTTCTTTTGGGGTGATAAAAGGTTTCTGGCATTATCTAATGGTGATAGATGGACCGCTTTGTGAATATATTAAAAATCAGTGAATTGTATATTTGAAAAGGGCAAATTTTATGATGTAGGAATTAAACCTCAATGTTGTTGTTCAGTCGCTAAGTCATGTCTGACTCTTGTGACCCCATGGACTGCAGCATGCCAGGCCTCCCCTATTCCCACAGTCTCTCAGAGTTTACTCAAACTCATGTTGAATGAGTCGGTGATGGCATCCAACCATCTCATCCCGTCACCCCCTTCTCCTCCTGCCCTCCATCTTTCCCGGCATCAGGGTCTTTTCCAATGAGTTGGCTCTTTGCGTCAGGTGGCCAGAGTATTGGAGTTTCAGCTTCAGCATCAGTCCTTCGAATGAATATTCAGGACTGATTTCCTTAAGGATTGACTGGTTTGATCTCCTTGCAGTCCAAGGGACTCCCAAGAATCTTCTCCAACACCACAGTTTGAAGGCATCAATTCTTCTGCACTCAGCCTTCTTTACGGTCCAGCTCTCACATCTGTACATGACTACTGGAAAAACTGTATCTTTGACTATATGGACCTTTGTCAGCAAAGTGATGTCTTTCCTTTTTAATATGCTGTCCGGGTTTGTCATAGCTTTCCTTCCAAGGAGCAAACATTTTTTAATTTCATGGCTGCAGTCACCGTGCTCAGTGATTTTGGAGCCGAAGGAAGGAAAATCTGTCACTGCTTCTACCTTTCCCCCTTCTATTTGCCATGAAGTGATGGGACCAGATGCCATGTCTCCATTTTTTGAATGTTGAGTTTTAAGCCAACTTTTTTACTCTCCTCTTTTACCCTCATCAACAGGCTCTTTACTTCCTCATCACTTTCTGCCATTAGAGTGGTATGATCTGCATATCTGAGGCTGTTGATATTTCTCCCAGCCGTCTTGATTCCAGCTTGTGATTCATCCAGCCCAGCATTTCATATGATGCAGAAGAAATATCAATAACCTCAGATATGCAGAGGACACCACCCTTATGGCAGAAAGTGAAGAGGAGCTAAAAAGCCTCTTGATGAAAGTGAAAGAGGAGAGTGAAAAAGTTGGCTTAAAGCTCAACATTCAGAAAACAAAGATCATGACATCTGGTCACATCACTTCATGGGAAATAGATGGGGGAAAACAGTGGAAACAGTGACAGACTTTATTTTTTTGGGCTCCAAAATCACTGCAGATGGTGACTGCAGCCATGAAATTAAAGGACTCTTATTCCTTGGAAGAAAAATTATGACCAACCTAGACAGCATATTCAAAAGCAGAGACATTACTTTGCCAACAAAGGTCCGTCTAGTCAAGGCTATGGTTTTTCCAGTGGTCATGTATGGATGTGAAAGTTGGACTGTGAAGAAGGCTGAGTGCCAAAGAATTCATGCTTTTGAACTGTGGTATTGGAGAAGACTCTTGAGAGTCCCTTGGACTGCAAGGAGATCCAACCAGTCCATTCTGAAGGAGATCGGTCCTGGGATTTCTTTGGAAGGAATGATGCTAAAGCTGAAGCNCCTCAGATATGCAGAGGACACCACCCTTATGGCAGAAAGTGAAGAGGAGCTAAAAAGCCTCTTGATGAAAGTGAAAGAGGAGAGTGAAAAAGTTGGCTTAAAGCTCAACATTCAGAAAACAAAGATCATGACATCTGGTCACATCACTTCATGGGAAATAGATGGGGGAAAACAGTGGAAACAGTGACAGACTTTATTTTTTTGGGCTCCAAAATCACTGCAGATGGTGACTGCAGCCATGAAATTAAAGGACTCTTATTCCTTGGAAGAAAAATTATGACCAACCTAGACAGCATATTCAAAAGCAGAGACATTACTTTGCCAACAAAGGTCCGTCTAGTCAAGGCTATGGTTTTTCCAGTGGTCATGTATGGATGTGAAAGTTGGACTGTGAAGAAGGCTGAGTGCCAAAGAATTCATGCTTTTGAACTGTGGTATTGGAGAAGACTCTTGAGAGTCCCTTGGACTGCAAGGAGATCCAACCAGTCCATTCTGAAGGAGATCGGTCCTGGGATTTCTTTGGAAGGAATGATGCTAAAGCTGAAGCTCTGGTACTTTGGCCACCTGATGTGAAGAGTTGACTCATTGGAAAAGACTCTGATGCTGGGGGGGATTAGGGGCAGGAGGAGAAGGGGACGACCGAGGATGAGATGGCTAGATGGCATCACTGACTCGATGGATGTGAGTCTGAGTGAACTCCAGGAGTTGGTGATGGACAGGGAGGCCTGGCGTGCTGCAGTTCATGGGGTCGCAAAGAGTCGGACACGACTGAGCGACTGAACTGACCTTTGTTAAAAATAATATCTGGGTAGAGGCACATCCAGGAGTATCTAGGGTGTTAAGAAGACTGTGTCATAGGCCTCAGCATCTGGCTTGTGCAGACCTTGGCGTTTTGTGCCTTGGGTTGCCTTCTTCAGTCTGCATCTGATTTTGCCTCTCTGCCCTGCTGCCCCTGGCAGGGTCGGCTTCCGTGGCGCTGGATTGAGGGAGCAGCTTGGCAGCGCTGTTCCATCCTGAGAGGGTGGTGCAAGCTGTTCTGATTCTTGCAGGAGCTTCAGCTTTCTCTGCTGTTGGATGTGTCAGTGTTTCTCCCCATTCTTGCTACCTGCACCTCGTCATTTCCTCTCACTCTCCTAAGACAGTGCTAAGAAAAAACTAGCACAGTGAAGGGAAATGCCCTGGAGATGCTCTTGATCAGCTGGAGGCTATAAAAAGCATCTTCCTGAAGGGTGGTATGCAGTCCCAAAGTTGAACCAATTACTTACAAAGTAAGCAAGAATAAAGCTGAACTCTTGTCTTCTGCTGGTTAACTCGAGGGAAGAAATGGCGCTGCATATTGAGACAAGGAGGCCAAGCCGAATGATGGACACACGGAAGAGAGGACGCTAAGGCTTCAGCCAGTGTTGGCCGATGTTGCTGTGGATGCTTGGCTCAGAGTGAGACGGTGCTGGAAACCATGAAAGAGATGGGACAGCGGGTGGAAGGACGTCTCCAGAGCTGAAGAGTTGAACAGAGAAGCAGTTTGGACAAAATAAGAACGATGATAACAAAACCGGCACATATCTCAGATACTTTCTCTGTAATGGATTCATCTCACCTATCCTCTTAGGAGGAAGGCGTATATTTGCACAGATCCAATTTATAAAAAGTATGTGGACCAGAGAAAATCATAGTCACGAGGATTTCCTGTACTAGAGAGCAAAATGGAAGTAAAAAACAAGAGACTTGGAGGCAGTTTTAAGACCTTTTTTTTTTGGTCTGAGGTTGTTGGAGATTACGGATTTTGTTACAGATTTTCCTCTGGTCTGGCTGCACAAAGTAATCATTAGGCTGGCGCAAAGTGCCGTGGAAAATAACCATTGCTGACATCAAGAGAAATGATCTTGCTGTTGGGTAAACATAGGAAACCGGATTGCTAAGGAGCCTTTCCCTTGATGCCTTGGGCTGTGGCTCAGTGGAAAAGCTACCTGTCGGCTTTCTTGTGGTCAGGACTTTTTGATAAATTGAGAAGCCCACAAATATGTGGGCCTGGAGGTAATTGTAGTTTGGATCGGAGCCAGACTGGCATGGCGCTCGTAATCCCAGTTGTGTGGGAGGCAGAGCTGGTGGCCAGTGGCACGTGAAGAGCAAGGTCTCGACTTCTGTTTTCTTTAGTCTTTTAACTTTTAGTCTTAATCTTTAACAGGACAGTCTCCTTTCGGAAGTTGGGCACATTCCTATGGGCTTCCCTGGTGGCTCATCTGGGAAAGAATCCGCCTGCAGTGTGGGAGACCTGGGCTCGATCCCTGGGTTGGGAAGGTGCCCTGGAGAAGGGAAAGGCTACTCACTCCAGTATGCTGGCCTGGAGAATCCCATGGGCTGTATAGTCCATGGGGTTGCAGAGAGATGGACAGGACTGAGCAACTTGGCAACTACTATGAATTAAAGATGTGTCGAGAACTGTCCCTCAGGGTTGGGGATTAACACAGGAAAGTAAAATGGACAAAGTTAGGCCAGGTGGTCAGTTTTGTTTCATTTTGCTGGAATAACAAGATACAAAGCAAGCAGTAGCAGGGCCACAGAGGGAGGAAAGGGCTGGTGGACTCTTCTTGACCCTGTTTGAGGTTCGGCTCCATTTTCTCGAACTCCTTCAGTAACTTTCGTCTCGCTCTACAGTAGGTGAAGTGAGACAGCAAGATAAAGCCGGTGTCCTGCCACCAAGAGAAGAGTTGGACTCCCTCTTACTTCAGGGGTTCTCAAATCCTGATCCTAAGAAGTGTTCCAGTCCCCAGCACCCCCCCCCCCAACATTTTATTAGAAAAATTTCAAGCCGGTTGTTGTTCTTCAGTTCCTGAGTCGTGTCCAACTCTCTGCGACTCCATGGACCGCAGCCTGCCAGGCCTCCCTGTCCATCACCAACTCCTGGAGTTCACTCAGACTCACGTCTATTGAGTCAGTGATGCCATCCAGCCATCTCATCCTCTGTGGTCCTCCTCCTGCCTTTAGTCTTTCCCAGCATCCGGGTCAAGCCTATAGAGGAGCTGAAAGGACATGCAGCCAACGTTCAGCTGCTCACCACCCGGAGTCTACAAGTAATACTTTGCTGTATTCGCTTTATCTCGTTTCCTCTTCCCATCGTATTGTTAGTTTTCAAAGTACACAGCAGACATGAGTACAGTTCAGTATTTGCTTATGAATCACTTGCAGGAATTATTTTCAATGTTGAATTCCCAAGTGCCATCATGGAGCTTCTGAAGTAGAAGGGCGGGGGCCGGGCCCAGGAGCCTGGGCATTTTTGGGGCTGGGCTGCCGAGTGGCGTGTGGCACCTTAATTCCCTAACTAGGGACTGAACCTGCACTTTCGTGGAGCCTAACCACTGGACCACCATGGAATTCCGCCTGTGCTTCGAACCTACCCCTCCCCCCTTGACAGGGCTGTTCTTCGCAAGATCTAATTTGACTCCATAGAGAATGGCTTTCCTGGGTCCTACTACTAACAAAATATTTCTAGTACTGCTCTGGCTGATTGTTCACATTTTACTGATCTTCGGGAAAACAAGATATAGAAACAGAGGGCTTTAGCAAAGGAAGGGAGAGAGCTCTTCTTGATGTGAGAGTGGCGGGATCAGCTGGGAGACACGGCTGGCGCTGGTCCTGCCGAAGAGGATGAAGGCGAAGGTGAGAAGGGAGCGTAGGTCAGCCCATTGCTTGCTGGGTGGTTTTCTACCGTCTGAGACAGTGTGGTGGGAATAAAAAGACACTGGCTTGGGGGAAACTGGACTTCGTCCCTGGAAGGGTCCGTTCACTTCACCACTTCACAGCTGCGGTTGTGGAAAGATAATATACCTTATGATGGGTGGTGGATTAAAGGAGACCGTGGATGGACGTGTTGATAAAGCCTCCTGTCCCAGATGGTAGGAGCGCTCTGGGGCTGGGTGTGGTGAAGTGCTAAGACTCCTATACCTGTGAGGTGTATGTCAGACGTAACCCAGGGCGAATACCTGCTGGTAGTACCGCAAGGAATGCTGGTGAATTCGCCACCGTGGGGATGCAGCTCTGGGGTTTAATTACAGCATATCCTTGGGCAAGTTACGCGATGTCTCGCATCTTAATTTCGTTCTTTTTTTTTTTAATTTATTTTTTGGCTGACCCATGTGGCATGTGGGCACTTAGTCCCTGACCATGGGTGGGACCCAGGCTCCCCTGCAGTGGAAGCGTGGAGCCTTAACCACTGGACTGCCAGGGAAGTCCCTTATTTTCCTTCTTTGCTTCATATCTGAAGTGGAGATAACTTGACTGATCTTAAAGATCCATTCTTTGTTAGCATTCTCTGCTGTTGAATTCTGGAAGAACAGCTTCTGGGAATGGGATGACAGTAATGAATTGGAAGCATGCTGAAAGGTGGGAGTGAGTGTATGCTTTCTCACTTAAACACGGAACAGGTCCTGTCCTCAGGACTGTAGTAATACTCATGTTTTAATTTTCGAAACACCCTATAAAGGTATAAATAGGTACTATTAATGCTATTATGTCCATGATGTAGAATAGGAAACCAAGGCTCAGAGAAGTTTGTGATTTACTCCTGATCACGGCTGGGAGACCTTGATGGCCTGCAGGCAGTCTTCCTCTTGGGATCTTTACCGCCTGGCCAGCTCCCCTGAGGGCTTTAGAAGGCTGTCGGGGAGTCCTGGTGGGGGGGGGTCCCTGGAGTAGGGGGGCACTTGTGAGCTTTAGGGAGGAGACTTGGGGTGTGTGTGTGTGTGTGTAGAATTGTTTTGCTCTGGGTTGGGTTATGAAAGTTATTTTTCTGTTTTAAACTGCTAGGCTTCCCTGGTGGCTCAGTGGTAAGGAATCCACCTGCAATGTAGGAGCCACAAGAAACACAGGTTTGATCCCTGGGTTGAAAAGATCCCCTGGAGGAGGGCATGGTAACTCACTCCAGGATTTTAGCCTGGAGAATCCCATGGGCAGAGGCGCTTGAAGGGCCACAGTCCATGGGGTCGCAAAGAGCTGGGCACGGCTGAAGTGACTTAGCATACACGCACGCAGGGCATGCAAGTATTTTAATACGGAGAGGATGGGTCGGTGGAGGGGAAGCAGGGGCAGTGCGGTGGTCCCCGGGGAAGGGGCAGGGCTGGGATCCAGTGCTCATGGAGGAGTCCCTTTAGACGAGGAGCACCCCCTGAACACCTGGCTCGAGCAGGTGCACGGCTATCTCAAAGCAACCGTAGTTGACTCAAGTTTCAGCATTCTGGTAAAAGCTTCCAGCTTGACCTCGTAACCCTTGAGGTTTTTGGTTCTCACGACTTCGGAGACACTGAAGCGGATACGGACAGTCAAGTGGGATTATTGCTGCCAGCTCACCATATTGCCTTAGAGACCTTTCTGGTCTGGAAAGGTGAGAAGCCGTACACCCATTAGCTTGAGCCACCTCACGGGTGACTCGTGGAAGAAATAGCTCTTGTCAGGAAAACATCTGTTGCTGTAGGTGACAGAGCCAGGCAGGGGGATGCTCCCTAGTCCTGTACCCGCTGCTTGCTTGCAAAGTTTCCCCACGCGTTTGTGGGAAAAGCCACACTTGGATGCTATAAATACAGAACTTCCTTCACCTGTGTTGGACTTCGGGCCCCATAAACCTGTGGTAAGTTAAAGTCGAAAATGCATTTAGTATGCCTCCCGGACAGCATAGCGTAACCCCATCCACCGTAAATGTGTTTGGGACCCTTCTGTTGGCCTGCCCGTGGGCAGGATGTCCTCTCCCATGATGAAGTGTTGCTTGTCTCACGTGACTTGGTGAGGACGGTACTGAAAGTGAAGAGCAGAGCGGTGGTCTGGATACAGGTAGGTTGAAAGGGTATCAGCTGTTCGCCCTCGCGATGGGGGCCGCTGGCTGGGCACATCATGGAAAGAGCGTTCTGCACGTCACTGGGCCAGGGAGAGGTCGAGACTCAGGATCAAGGCTCTATTCCTCCTGGGTGCTAGTGGCTTCGGCACCGTTGTAGTGCTGTGAAATTGTAAGCTGAATCATTGTACGTCGAGGGGCTCTCTGTAGAGAGGCTTTCTGTCTGTTTATTTAATATATTTTTTTAACCTGTGACTTTAAATTTTTTCCTGTCTTTTCCCTTTATCTTCCAACCGCATCGTGTGGCACGTGGGATCTTAGTGCCCTGACCTGGGATCGAACCCTTGCCCCCTGGCATTGAAAGTGTAGAGTTTTAACCACCGCACCACCTTGGAAGCCCCTCTGTTGTTAACAATCAAGTATAAACAAGCAAGCAAAAGAAAAAAATCTAAGTCATTTAGTGGCCGACCGGGGAGTGTGGGCCCTGGGGGCTGCCCCCCGCTGCCTGGCTCCTGTGAGATGAGACTCCCCGGGTACCCCCCACTGCCTGGCTCCCGTGAGATGAGACTCCCCGGGTGCCTCCGCTGCCTGGCTCCCGTGAGATGAGACTCCCCGGGTGCCCCCGCTGCCTGGCTCCCGTGAGATGAGACTCCCTGGGTGTCCCCCACTGCCTGGCTCCCGTGAGATGAGACTCCCCGGGTGCCCCCCGCTGCCTGGCTCCCGTGAGATGAGATGAGACTCCCCGGGTATCTGGCGGGACCTGTCAGTGGAGGCCAAGGACAACTGTTCTTTTCTCTGCCCTTGCCTGACCTCAGCCAGGAAGGGAGAGCAGCAGTCCCCTGGAGCATTCTCAAGCTTCTTAGGAGGAAAAAGCTGCTTCGGGGCTGGGGAGAGGCAGGGGCGGGCAGGGAGCGGCCCTGGTCTGAGAGACTCGTGCAGCCAGATGCCTCAGCACCGGAACTCCGGGAATGAAAGCGGTCCCGGCCTTTCAGCTCCCGTGTGATCCTTAGAATCACCAGGGTGTTGTCTGTCCTCTGCTGCCATCCGTGAGTATAAAGCTTGTGGTGTTTAGCTACAGTGCAAGTAAAATCCATGGATGTGGACTCGCTTTGGAAACTCATCTGCGTTTGGGGATATGGATTCCAAATTTCAGACAACTAACTTCCAGATGAAATTTTTAAAGTCAGCCCCTGTTTTAAAGCAAGAGACTTATTATTTGTGCAGAAGGACATCTGAGAACATGCAGAATGACCTGAGTCAAAACACGTAAATAAGCCATCGTATCTTCCTCTGCCCTGAGGTGAACTACATGCTTTGTTTGTTTTCCTGTTCCCACTGTTACTTCTGAACCTCAGAGTACCTGCCTTAATTATTAATATTAGAGAAGTAATTAAGAGTTGGCCGACTCTTCTGAATTTCCTGCTTTTCCCAGACAGTTTCTCGCTAGCAAATGTGTTTTGTACAGAATTCAAATTGCCCATTTCCCCAAGGATACCTTCCTTAGACCTGGCAGTAACTACCTAATCTAGAAAGCTCTGCCTGTATTTGACAGGCTATTTATATTTGAGCATTAAATAATGTGTATCTTTCACTGGAGAAAGAAATGGTTCAGAAAGGGATTGCAGCCCAGGACTAAATACGCAACACAAAGCCTCAGCTGTTTGTTTATCTCGACTTTGAAAAATGGCTTTAGCTTTCGCTCTGGACATGTACTGTATTCCTAATTTATTGACTTTCTTATCTTGGTATCACACATGCTTTTACTTGCTCTTATTCCTCTGCACTCAGCTTTTCTTACTTTCTGGCCGTGTTTGCTCTCTTACTTGGTGATGTGTTGTTGGGGGCAAAAGACTTTCCCAAGGGTTGGGAGTGCAAAGCGATCTTTACATCTTTGCAGTTTTACACTTAGTGAGGTATCAGGTGCTGTTTTCATGGAGGGGGAGTTTGGAACCAGGATTCTTTACCTGTTGCTAAGAGCACCTAACATCAGAGCAGCAATAGTCATAGCTATGTGTCACAGAAGAGTAAGTGTTAGGACTTTTCAAGGTAGAGAATGAGCCTATAATGCATTTATTAAGTGTTTATGTTAAAGTCACGTATGGATGTGAGAGCTGGACTATAAAAAAAGCTGAGTACCGAAGAATAGATGCTTTTCAACTGTGGTGCTGGAGAAGACTCTTGAGAGTCTCTGGACTGCAAGGAGATCCAACCAGTCCATTCTAAAGGAAATCAGTCCTGACTATTCATTGGAAGAACTGATGCTGAAGCTGAAACTCCAATACTTTGGCCACCTGATGTGAAGAACTGACTCCTTGGAAAAGACTCTGATGCTGGGAAAGATTGAAGGTGGGAGGAGAAGGGGATGACAGAGGATGAGATGGTTGGATGGCATCACCGACTCAATGGACAGGAGTTTGAGTAAACTTCAGGAGTTGGTGATGGACAGGGAGCCTGGCTTGCTGCAGTCCATGGGGTCACCAAGAGTTGGACATGGCTGAGTGACTGAACTGAATAAGTGTCTATTAAGAATATGTAATAATTACTTAATAGTAGTTTATGCAAAAGCATATGTGTTAGTTGCTCAGTCCTGTCTGACTCTTGCCACTCCAGGTTACTCTGTCCATGGGATTCTCCAGGCAAGAACACTGGAGTGGGTTGCCATTTCCTATTCCGGGGGATCTTCCTGACTCAGGGATTGAACCCTTTCTCCTGCATTGCAAGCAGATTCTTTACCATATGAGCCATATAGTTTGTGCAAAGTATGTGGGAAAAGTAATGATTTAATTTGAGATAATGCCTGCCTTCAGGGAGCATACCGTAAGCATTTTTGAATCTTTCTGTTGTGAAATACAACACATGGAAAAGTGCACACACAAAAGTATGCGGTGCTGGCGCAGCACGGCCGGCCCGCGCGTCTGTGCGGTTCTCGTGCAGCACGGCCGGCCCGCGCGTCTGTGTGGCAGTGGTGCAGCATGGCCGGCCCGTGTGTCTGTGCGGTTCCCGTGCAGCACAGCCAGCCCCCGTGTCCACAGCCCCACCCTGCTACTGCTCCTCCCCTTGACCCCTGTGCTCCCAAGTGCTCAGATTCAAGTAGAAACTCCAGTTCTTAAATATGCTAACGTTGTTACGGGATATGTGTTCCTAGGTGGAAATGTGACATAAAAAGGAAAATAAAACTCTCAAGTAACCCAACCAGAGTCAGCTGGTGTTATTTTTTGATGATTGTAGTAGTTTTGTAACCAATTTTCTTTTATGCATTAAGATGGTACCCTTTATGCATTTTACACTGCCTTTTTAACTTATAAAATAGACATTTCCTTTAAAAAAAAAGGTTTAGTAAACTTTATTATAAATTATTATAAAGTATTCCTATGTGGATATTCCCTTATCACTTGTCTGTTACGTATTCTTGGACTGTTTTCCCTCATGTTTCCCTTGTTACAAGTTGCACCGGGAAGCGTTTTTATTCATCGTGATCTTTCCTTTGATTTACTGCTGTTTTCTCTTAATAAGTCAAAGGGTGTATGCATTTTTAGGAGGAACTTAAATTCTAACTCAAAAGTAAGTAGTGGCATACTCTGGATTAAGGTTTATAAGAAAAGGTACCTGTTTCGTCAGCTGAGGACATGAGCTCTGCCTTGGTGCCTTCATATAGCAGATGCTCAGTGAATGCTTATTGATTGAATGAATGAGCACGGAAAGGCAGTGATCATAAGGGGTTTGGTATAAACAGGAAGTGCTACAGTGGTTCATAGTAATTAAGAAAGAACGAGAAGTCCCTCAGTCATGTCGAACTCTGCGACCCCATGGACTGTAGCCTGCTAGGCTCCTCTGTCCAAGGGATTCTCCAGGCAAGAGAATTGGAATGGGTTGCCATTTCCTTCTCTGGGGGATCTTCCTGACCCAGGGATTGAACCGGGTCTCTTGCACTGCAGGCAGACTCCTTACCGTCTGAGCCACTATAGTAATTAAGATAATAGATAATGCTTGTTATGTGAACAGTTTGACACCAGGCCTTCATCCTCGGTGGTTTACATGGGGTCTTGGGTTTTGGAGAGGAAGGGACTCCACATCTAATGCACACACTAGAGTTAAGACTTTAAAATTAGATGGATTTAAAAAATTGAAGCAGCTCAACTGTCCATCAGCAGATGAATGGGTAAACAAAAACATACATCCCATCATTCAGCAAGAAAAAGGAATAAAGTGCTGATACGTGTCGCAACACAGATTGACCTTAAAAACGTGCAGTGAAAGAAGCCAGTCACAAAAGGCCGCGTATCAGTCTCTACATGAGGTGCCTGAAATAGGTGCATCTGCAGCGACAGAAAGCAGATTAATGGTTGTTTATGGCCGGGGGTGGGGGGGCGGGGTCGGAAAATGGGTGTAGTTTTTCTTTTTTTTTTTTCAGGTGGTGACACTGTCCTCAAATTTGATAGTTATCTTGGTTGCATCACTCTGAATATATTAAAATTCGTTGAATTGTACAATTCAGCCCATAACGGTGGTTACCAGTTTAAGATGAGGAACCCATGTGTATGGAGACGCAGGCATGGGCCACAGAGCTGGCAGATCTTTCTAGAGTCAAAGGATGGACCACAGATGGAGGTGTGCATAGAAGTGTATGCTGGGCCAGTCACGGAGGGCTGTGTGTGGCAGTCCGTGGTGTGGACTTGGTCTTCCAGGCAGTGCGGGGTCCTTGGGGTCAGCTGATGGTGATATAGTAGAAACATCTTCCAGAAACTTAATCCAGGCTGCTCTGCTGGTGTGCTGCGGAGGCAAGAGGCCAGAAGGAGGGAGGTGGGTGTGCAAGATGGTGCCGCAAATGTGGGGAAAGTATAGGGGCTGGAGGCCCGAGAGGCAAAGTTCAGAACTGAAACGTCGGAGATGACTTCAGAGTTTGGAACCTGGACGCTTGTCAGTGCAATAATGTGAACTAGGGAAATTAAGTTCACATCGGAGAAGCAATGGCACCCCACTCTAATGCTCTTGCCTAGAAAATCCTATGGATGGAGGAGCCTCGTGCGCTGCAGTCCATGGGGTCGCTAAGAGTCGGACACGACTGAGCGATTCCACTTTCACTTTTCACTTTCATGCATTGGAGAAGGACATGGCAACCCACTCCAGTGTTCTTGCCTGGAGAATCCCAGGGATGGAGGAGTCTGGTAGGCTGCCGTCTATGGGGTCTCACAGAGTCAGACACGACTGAAGTGACTTAGCAGTAGCAGCAGGGAAATTAAGTAAGTATAAATACAGGTCCCAGTGTCTATAAGTTCTGTGAAATGTTGCTGATACTCTAGTGTGTTGTTTCAGTCAAAGGACAGCCTTCACAGTTTTCTTCCAAGCTGAATCTTTCCAGCCAGTCTGTCCCTAGTGAGAAAGGGATCTTTTATCATAAGCTCATGAAGCACAGATTCTCCGAAGAGACTCCTGAGGGCGCTTCCAGGAACCCAACCCCAGGGGTTGGACGGAGACGAGTGCATTTGTTCATCAATGGCATGAGTTTATGTTGTATAGTTTAGCAGAGTTTACAGCTGGTTCCTTGGCAAGGGGTGGTTAAGATTCCTACTGACTACTTATGCTTTTGAGTTATAACCATCACAGCATGAGGGTAGATTCCCTGGTTTTGGAGAATTTTGCTTATAGTATTGAAGCTTGAGCTACTGGATGTCATACATTCTTTAGCCTTTAATCCTTTAAAACGTTTGGGTCTAACTTTATTGAGCACCGTAGAATATTTATCATCCAGACCGTCAGGAGAAGACTCTTGTCAGAGAGCCTTGAGTGGACAGCTCTCCAGGTAACTGAGAACTCTCCGAGGCGCCGAGTGGTCTCTAAAGTAAACTACCTGCTAGGCCAGGAGGGAGAAAATAAACTGAGCCTGTAATACCTGTCTGTATCTGCAGAAAGCACTTTGAAGGGATTGAAGACGAGTTGCGCTT
>SJYA01003861.1:0-21473 GCA_006410615.1 Neotragus moschatus | reverse complement strand
TTGGGGCGGGGTTTGGGTGTGTGTGTGTGTGTGTGTGTGGGGGGGGGGGGCGGAGTGGGGAGGGGTTGGTGGAGAACGGGGAACCTGGCCGGATGAGGTCAGGCTGAGAGACCGATGCTTTTATATTGTATCAGCTTGAGGTATTTTTTTTGAATGGCACGAATGTATTATAATCCTGCCTTGGTACCCACGGGAGATCAGATACCAAAATCCGTGGATGCTCAAGCCCCTTATATAAGGTGACATGATATTTGCATTTAACTTAACCACATCTGCTATGTACTCTAAGTCATCTCTAGCTTACTTATAATAGCAGGTACCATGTAAGTGCTGTGTAAATAGTTGTAAATGCGATGTAAATGCTATGTAAACAGTAAGACTTTGGGGGGAATATTTTTAATCCATGGTTAGCTGACTCTGTGGATAAGGAACTGGTGGATACAGAGGGCCTATTGTACTTATTTAGGGAACAATTTCACTTTCTAAGAAAGTTAGGGAACGGTTCTCGTCCTTGGTTTTTAGCCTCCCCTCCTTGTTCTGCCATGTTATATAGGACATATGGTCACATGCCTGATATATTTTAAGTATAACCAGATTTTCCACAAATTGGCTGACTTTATTTTTTTTAATTAAAAATGAATTTTTAAATCCAAGGGAATTACTCTGTGTTTGGAGGGGGGAAGTATATTACTAATTATACTAGTTTTCTACTTCCGAGTAACCTCAAAATTTAATCTGTTACTTTAAATTAAAAACTTTATAGAATTACTATGTCATAGTCACGAAAGCTAGCCTTCGTTTTAACTGCATAAATTTCTCAGCTTCTTGCCAAAAGAATTTTATTCTGTACTGTCTCTGTGCATTTCAATCCAAGCTGTTGATTGTTCTTGCTAGTATACTTCTTTTAAAAATGTTGTGGATGTCCTATGACTCTTACTGGGGGTTCACTTTATTAGACAAAAGCGGTATCCTCTGATCTCTTAAAGATAAGCAGTTCTCTGCATTGGGCTTTTTCTGAGAGTGCTGAAGGGCCACAGCCTTCCTTCGTAGAAGCCTTCTTGTTGGGCGGTGTGACTCTGAGCAGGAGTTCTCAGTTCTTAATGCAGATTCTATCGGTGGCACCTTCAACACTCCACCTGGACATTTCCTTAGATCAGGCTGGCAGCAACGCTGCTGACCTTTCTTTCACTAAATAATGATTCTTTTCATTACAACTTCTAATAGCATTTCCCTCGCAGGACACTGTAAGTCCTAGTCCCCTGAAAGATGGCCAGGGTTCTACAAAGCTTTATCAGAATGCTGCAGGCTTGTCCTTTGAGTCCTTCCAACTTCTCCCCGCTGCCAGATTTCAAAACCACTTGCACAGTTTGAGTTTCTCTCACAGCGGCACACCAGTTCCAGTTACCAAAATCTATACAAGTTATATATTGCCGCAGTACACGTGAGTCCAAAACTCAGTGGCTTCAAACAGCGAACATCATTCTTCAGTTTCTGCAGGTCAGGCGGTCCCAGGGTGGCTCCAGTGGGTGGTGATGGCTCAAGGTGTCTCTTGAGGTTGTCATCTGTACACCGGCCTTGGCTGGAGTCATCTGAAGGCTTGAATGGGGTTGCAGGACCTGCTCCCCAGCTGTCTCACGTACGCGCCTGGTGAATTAGCGCTTGTTGCTGGGGAGCCAGCTTCTTGCGGTGTGGAACACCTTCATGGCATGGCAGCCGTCTTTCCTTAGCACTTGGTTGAGAAGAGCAGCGCTAGCCGCCCCGTGTTTTATGGCCTCATCTCCCCCGGTCACTTCCGTGACGTCCTCTTGGTTATCTGTCCTTGCTGTTACTGTGGAGGGCGGCCACACAAGGCTGTGAATTCAGGGGGCAAATTCACCTCTCGATCAGCATTGCCCCAGGATGGGGGTCACCAGGGAGGCCGGCCAACACAGGTTCTGTGGAATTCAGCGAGATACCTCCGTTGATTGTGGTTTGCCAGTGAGAATGGTTTGCTTTAAAGACAGGCCATCTAATTCCTATTAATTAGATTGGCTTTTTTTTTTTTTTATTACCATTTGGCCCTTCTTTGCAAAACTCTTCCTAGAATGGGCCTCACCCGGCTGAAGTTTAATGTTACTTATATGCCCTCTGCTGTATTAATAGAGGCCACAAGAACCATGAGGACTTCATCACTGCATTTTTGCATAAATACAGCTGTGTGTGTTTATTACTCAATATCCATCTTATAACTTCTTAAATGTTTTCCTCCAGAAATCAGTGTAAGCAGAAACCTGTTGGTTCCTTGGCCGGTGAGAAGCTGAAATTGAAATTTGTTGAAGTATAGCAGTTAGGTCGATCCTGGCTTATTACTCCTCTTATTTACTTGATACTTTGCTGTGAGATGTTCCAATTTGTGAGATAAAAGCCAGATCTTCTTGAATTCAACAAATGTTTATTGCACTCCTTGTTGGCTGGCCTTTGCTCCAGGTGCTATGGATGCAGAAGTGAAACATAGGAAGCCTCACTTTTGTACAGCTCCCAGTCTAATAATAAGAAAATGCGGTAACCTTCGCTCCAGTCTGCAGGATTTGGCCTCAGAGAAAGCCTCATTCACATACGCTGCCTCCTCCTCCATTCAGGTTTCATCTCATAGTTCTAGTTTGTTCATAGGAAAAAGCCTGAAGAAAATGTGACTAGTATGGGTTGTTGATTTAGGAGAGAAAGTTTTTAGAAGTGGCTGATGGGTGCTGAATAAGATGGTATGATGCTTAAGGTCATAAGGTTGGAATCTCAGAAGGCCCCAGGTTCAGATGGTTTGAAATGCATCTCAGAAAGGTGACTAGGAGACGTTGCACCCACTGAGAACAGGAGCTCCAGGTAAGAGCTGTCAGCCTTTCGGACAGAACTGTAGAACCCGGTGCCGAGGGTGGGGGTTGTTCTTCAGGTCTTGGGCGGAGCCCTGGCCGTGCCCTCAGAGTCACCTTTTATTCCTTCCTGTGAGGCTGTGTTTGTACTTAGTGGTCATTGCCCAGAGCTCCCAAGACCGACTCAAAAGTGAGACGGTATGTGAACAGTTGAGGGGCCTTGTAAGGAGGTATTACTCTAAGTGTAAGTTATTCTGGGAGTGGGGGGCCTGAAAGTCCTTGTCACTGGATCATGAGGGGAGCTCAGAATGACAAGCTCCTGAGCACCTCTGACCTTTGTGGGTTTCTTCTCTGTTCTTGGGTGAATTGCTCTTTCTCATCTTAGCGATATTAACCAGAGAATATCTTGTGGGTTTATCTTACTGCCCTTGCAACTTTCTTTTCATTTTTTAAAAAATACTTATTTTTGGCCCTGCTGGGTCTTCACTGCCGCACGGGCTCTTCTCTAGTTGCAGAGATCGGGGGCTCCTCTCTCGCTGGCGTGTGTGGGTTCCTTCTCTTGCTGCAGAGCACGGGCTCTAGGGCACCCGGGCTTCAGTCCTGTCGGCCGCTGGCTCTGGAGCACAAGCCCGGTAGCGGTGGTGCACGGGCTTAGTTGCTCTGCGGCATGTGTGTCTCCTGCGGTGGCAGGCAGACTCTTCACCACTGAGTCACCAGGGAAGCCTGGCCATTGCAGTCTCTGACTTTGCTGCTTTTTTTCTTTTGTAGAATTTTTTTTTTGTCTAGAGGTGTGTTGTTTAAAAACCTTAGAAAACAGCGACCTAAGACTCCATTGACTCATGGACTTAGAGTCTGTATGAGAGCCTGAGTGGAGATGGTGTGGCCCAGCATCCAAGCAGGCAGACCTCTGTCCAGTGACTGGCTGGCTGATGCTTGTGTGTCCCTGCTGGCTGGGAGTCTGGTTCCTCCAGAAGCCCTTCATTCCAGACTTGGGTTAGTAACATAGGAAAGTCTTCCTTCTTCTGAGGGGTGGTCATGGCCTGAATCACATCAGCCCACGAATTCTTATGTTGAAGCCTTAATCCTCAGTTCTTGAGAACGTGACTTTGTGGAGATAGGGATGATTAAGTTAAATGAGGCCTTTAGGGTGGGCCCTTGTCCAGTCTGAGTGGTGTTCTGATAAGAAGGGGTCAGGAGACATCAGGACGACGCAGGAGAGAGGGCCCTATGAGGACACAGCGACCATGTGGCTGTCCCTCTCTGGAGGGAGACCCCCAGAGAAAGTGGCCGTGTGGACACCTTCATCGTGGACTTCTGACCTCCAGAACCATGAGGAATAAATTCCTGTTGTTTAAGGCACCCCGTATGTGCTGTTTTGTTATGGCAGCCCTGGTAGACTAGTACAGGAGGGATCAGCCTTCTTGTCAGTTCTGCACACTCACCCTTATTCCATCATAGGAGCCGAGAGAGAGTCAGGCTGAGCCCATGTCCACATGACAACCTTCCCAGGTCCTTCCTGCCCACCTGTGGAACCCTTTCCACCGGAACCAGGCCTTCCACTGACTGGCTGCCAGTTTGCATCTCTCTTCATGTGTGGTGACCAGAATTTGGCACTGTGGAAGGTTCCAGAGCCTTCCAGTGCAACAGAGTGGACAGCGCTCAGGCTTTGGGGTCCCTGAGATGTCGAGTTCACGTGCCCTTCTCTGTCCTTGGGTGAGTTGTTGAACCTCCTGGGACCCCGTAAGAGGATCCCCGGGCCCTCATTTATAAAAGGAGAAGTGAGATTGTATGTGTCGCTTGCCCAGTGGGGACTGGGTGTGGTTAGTACCTGGGGTAGGATGAGCAACTGCTGTGTCTCTGCCGTTCATTGATGCTTCCTCCGTACCAGGTACCGCTGCTCAGGGCTTGACAGGGATTTACATTTAATATGCATTTAATCTTCGTGTGAGACAGGACTGTACGTATTAGCTTTATCCCCATTTTACAGATGAGCCATTGGCGTCTCGGAGACGGTTATGTACCTTGTCCATGCCCCTGCAGCCAAGAGGAGGAGGGGCCAGGGTTTCCATCCTAGTGGAAGCCTCCAGAAGCTGCCTTCTTAGCTGCTGGGCTGTGTTCTGCTAACACATGATGGCGCGAGGTTTTGTGTTCCTGTAAATAGGCCTGTAGGGTTGTTGTGAATGTTGCCCAAGACCGCAGAAGCTCCCATACAACCACTTAGCACTGTGGGCTCTTAGAAGAGCCAGGCCTCTGCTGCCCCTGGAGGGGTGTTGGACTCTCCCCCGCAAGTGCCTCCACACTTTGCTCCTTGGCTCCAGGTATGGAATGTCAGACTCGCTTGTTCAGTGTCATCTCCAGAGCCCATCATTCTGTCATTCCACGAACTAAGTGTTCTTCCTAGCTTTGGTCAGCTCCAAGCGTGGCAAACAAGCCTTTTAAGAACCAAGTTGAAAGTACGGCTGAGAGGTGAGATGTGAGGGGCTGGGGTCAGGGCAGGTGCCATGACTCGCCAGCAGCATCTTCCTCCCTCGTTTGAGGTACTTCGACCAGCTGGAGGGTGTTGGCCACACGGGGGGTAAAAATGTGGACACACCAGCTGGAGGTTTTGCACATGAGATAAACGATAGGACCGTGTGACCCAGATGATTCAGATCTGCTGGGAATTCAGAGGTTGGGATGAGGGGTGGGTTTATGCGTAGAATGCAAGAAGGATTGCTGAGCATCTGTTATTTGGAATTGGGAAGTAGAGGCAGGTCTGGTGGGGCACCATGTGCTGAAAGTGAGTGTTGGTCGCTTAGTTGTGTCCAGTTCTTCGGGACCCCATGGGCTGTAGCTCACCCGATTCCTCTGTCCATGGGACTCTCCAGGCCAGAATACTGGAGTGAGTAGCCATTCCCTTCTCCAGGGGATCTTCCCGATCCAGGGTTCCAACCCAGGTCTCCCACATTGCAGGCAGATTCTTTACCATCTGAACGACCAAGGAAGCCCTGACTACATGCTAAGACCCAGGTCTTATGAGGGCCATAGCAGAGATCACAGTGCTGAGCAGGACAGGTAGAGAGCAGCAGGCAAGACGATTCTGATGGGACTGATTCAGGGGAAAGGCATGAGGTGCAGAGGTCGCTGAGGAATGCTGCTAGACTGCTTTGAGCAAGTGAAGGTGAGCAGGAATTGCTCCTTCCGGACTGACTCCATCAGCCACTTGGCACAGTGCTGTCAAGTGTTATGGAGAGAAGGAGATAAGTGAGAGATAATTCTTGATCCAGAAGAGCTTGCAGTTTGTTGAGCAGCACAAAAGCAATAGCATTTTAGGCAAGTGCAGTGCAAAGCGTCAACCTTTGGATTTTCGTGGGATTTAAGAAGTCACAGATTTTGGTATCTCCCCTGCTGGCTCAGTGGTAAAGAATCCGCCTACAATACAGAAGATGTGGGTTTGATCCCTGGGTCAGGAAGATCCCCTGGAGAAAGGAATGACAACCTGCTCCAGTAATGTTGCCTGGAGAATTCCAAGACAGAGGAGCCTGGCGAGCTACAGTCCACGGGGTCGCAAAGAGTCAGACACGACTGAGCAGCTAACACTTTCTCTTTCACTTCCCTAGTACCAGAGAGAAAAGACCCCATGTGTTCCCTGTTTTCAGTGGAGTGTCAGCAACATGTGAACAGATTCTGTTTTAAGATACAGCCGGGGATTCCTGTTGCTTAGATAGGACATTTCCGTGAAGCAGAGATGGTTGTAGGTAGGTCCCTTCATAGGCTGTGAGCTCTGGGCAACGTGGGTTTTGCTGAAGATAGTGATTTTTATTAAATGACATGCTGTCTAGCATGGTGCTTTTTCACATAGGAATTTTTCAAGAAGTATTCATTCATTCCACAGTGATCTTGAGTAATAGCAAGCTGTTTGATGAGAAATGAGTAAGGCATGGTGGTATGTACTTGTCCTGACTCAGCCTTCCAATCTGTCATAGCTGGTGAGTACTAACATTTCATAACTGTCCTTGTCCCTTAGACTAACTGGTATCGCAGCAGGTTTTTCTTGAAAAGCAGGAGTAACAAAATAGTTATTTCCAGCCGGGGTGGAAAAAAAACCACTACTACCCCACCCCAAATGAAGCTGGGTACTGCCGAGACCGCCGCGTCTCTCGAGCCTGCATGTGTTCCTTTCCGTGGTGGGTGTTTCACTTGAAGACGGTTTGTCACATAAAGCCATGTGACACCGGGGCCCGCCCTCCTCTGGCCTGCCCTTTCGTACCATCTGTTGATACAGCACAGAGGCCAAACGTCATCGTGTGATTTTCGCTGGGGGGGAATGCTTAGGTCTACTCTCCAAGTGTAACCAGCGCTGATGCACTAAGGAAATGGCCTGCGTTTTGTAGACGAGTGAAATAGCGGGTCTGAAGTCGGTTCAGGTTGGAGGAATCCTGCTGGATGTTGCACGTGGGAGCCAGTCTTGACCGTTTGCTGTCCCGCCTGGTAGGATGTTGGTGGGGATGCGCAGCCCCACGGGGTGCTTCCGGAACAGTGGAGGCAGGCCCGTGGCACGTTTTCTTGAAGCCCGACTCCCCCTCCCCTCGTCCCTTGGCGCCGTCACTGGGGTGGCCGGTACCTGCCTCCATGTTGTGCAGAGTAAAGGCCCAGGTCTCTGGTGCAGCTTGTGAAAGGTCCTTCTCAGCCGCAGGGCAGCCTCGCCTGGCCGCCCGGCGCCCGGCGCCCACAGCCCAGGCCCCAACCCCCGCCCCCGGCCTGCCGCTCCCGTGTTACCTGGTGCTCCCTCGCGCTCCACGTGCTCTGGCCGCAGTGCTCCCCGTCGCCCCTTGCTTCTCAGTTGATGACACTTCAGGGCCCAGCTGTCCCTGCTCCACCCCTGCAGAGCTGGCTTTCATCTCTGCCAGTGATCCCACGGCCCAGGGCCGGACTGGATGGGGCGGTGGGATGCTGGGGGTGAAGGCAGACCTCTTGCCTGTGGAGCTGCCTCAGGGGCACATGAGAGACGCGTAGGCTTGTAGAGCAGGCTGCCGCCCCCACTTCTATCACAAACACCTAGAAAGAAAACCTGAAAAAAAATTCAAAGAGAATTTCCCTGTTCATGCCTGAAGTGAAGTGAAGTGAAGTGAAAATCTGTCAGGCGTGTCCGACTCTTTGCAACCCTATGGACTATACAGTCCATGGGATTCTCCAGGCCAGAATACTGGAGTGGGGAGCCTTTCCCTTCTCCAGGGGATCTTCCCAGCCCAGGGATCGAACCCAGGTCTCCTGCATTGCAGGCAGATTCTTTACCAGCTGAGCCACAGGGAAGCCCGTTCATGGCCTATGAGTTTAAAAACAAAGGTTTGGTGGTGTTTTTAAATTTAGGCAGCATCGAGGCTCTCCCAACTGTTGGGTTGACCGCTTAGAAGGCTCTAGGTATGCCCCGAAAATTTCAGATTGTCCACTGATTGTAAATATATATAAACTCAGACATCTTTCTAGATGTGCTACAGGTTAAGCTGTAGTTCAGGAGGTTTTATTCCTCTTTTTTTTTTTTTTTTTTAATAGTTTTAAGTATATAAAACTTTTGGCTGTGCTGGGTCTTCGTTGCTGCCGTCTTTTCTCCAGTTTCGGTGAGCAGGGTGTACTCTGGTTGTGATGTGCAGGCTTCTTATTGTGGTGGTTTCTCTGGTTGCACACAGGCTTCAGTAGTTGAGGCTCGCGGGCTCAACAGTTGCGGTGCATGGACTTAGTTGCTCCACGGCAAGTGGGATCGTCTCAGACCAGGGATCGAACCCATGTCCCCTGCATTGCAAAGTGGACTCAACCACTGGACTGCTGGGGAAGCCCTTAATCCTCATTCTTTTCCTTCCTCCTAACCTGATGTAGTTGATCTGAGTTCTTAGTCCCTGAGGGGCTGGTTGTCCGCTGTTTATTGAGCTGTGCTTGGCTCCCAGGGCCATGGCGCCGGGTGAGGAGGGCCACGGTTATCCAGGGGAGCCTTACTGAGGGCCTGGCTGGTCGGTGCTTACTGGGAAAGAGAGCAAAGACTGTATAGTGGCTGGTGCTGCGGAGTGTGCCCTTAGGGGAGAAAACGTGCCCCTGCCCCTCTCCTCCGCTCCCCTCCCCACTCACTCACCCCTCCCCTCTCACACCTGCTCACTCGCACACTCCCTGATTCATTTGCTCACTGGTTGCTTCACTCCTTGTGGGGCAGCCTGGGGCCTGTGCTGTCCAGGAAAGGGGGTGGCTCTATCCCTTCAGACGAGGTTGTGCTGTGAGCTGGCCTTGCAGAGCAGGCAGGCATTTGAAAGATAAAAAAGTGGAGGTGGGGTGGGGATAGGGGGGTTAACCCCAGATGGTGGGGGTAGCGTGGGCACAGGGGTGAGGCTGAAAAGTATCAGGGTCCCTTCAGAGGGTGTGGCATAATTGGGTTTGCCCAGGGTGGGGGGCAGTGGGGTGAGGTGAGGTCTGGACAGGTGGGTGGGGCTAACTGCAGATCCCCCCGACGCCCCTAGTCTGGCCTGCGAGATGGAGGGACAGCCTTGGGAGGGCGTCTGACTGGAGGTGCTCCCCCCACAGCGTCACACGGAACCCCCTCCCACTTGGTTCCTGGATGCTGAGACAGTGGGGCTGCAAATCCTCGGTGGAGTCTGAATGTCTCTGTGGGTCCCTATAATCATTTCCGTATTTTCTTCTATTTCTCACTGGGGGCATTTCCTAGTGTTCTTATTTGAGCACAAAATAAGACATGCCCTGGGACTTCCCTGGCAGCCCCAGTGGTTAACACTCTGCGGTCAGATGGTAGATATCTGCCTGTGTTGCAAGAGGCGCAGGTTCGATCCCTGGGTCTGGAAGGACCTTGGAGGAGGACATGACAACCCACTCCAGTATTTTTGCCTGGAGAGTCTCATGGACAGAGGAGCCTGGCAGACTGCAGTCTGGGGGGGCTGCAAAGAGTTGGATACGACTGCACAGCTAAGACACACACACTCCAGTGCAGGGGCATGGGTTCAGTCACTGGTCGGGAGCTAAAATCCTGCCTGCCAGGTGAAAAAGTGAGAGTGTTTTTCCAGGCAGATTCCCTACCATCTGAACCACCAGGGGAGGAAGCCATGCCGCGTGAGGTCTGACTGAAAACACAAAGCAGCAAAGAAAACGCCCCAAAACAAAAGTAAAAACCAAGGCATGCCAACACACGTTAGATTCTGTTAGAAAGGTTTGTCTCATAGCATCTAGAATTTTAGGCCTTAGGTCTCAGGAATGCCAAGTGTTTACATTTTGGGGCTGCTTTTACTGGAATGAGCTGGTCTTTTCCCAGTGGAACTCCTTGGCAGAACCTGCTGTTAGTGTCTGAGTCTTTTTATTTACGTTGTCTTCATCTCTGAAAGTGAGAAGTGAAAGTGTTAGCTGCTCAGTCGTGTCTGACTCTTTGCAACCCCATGGACTTTGCAACCTCAGGACTGTTGCAAAGCCTGCCAGGCTCCTCTGCCCATGGAATTCTCCAGGCAAGAATACTGGAGTGAGTAACCATTCTCTTTCCCTTCTCCAAGGGACCTTCCCAACCCAGGGGTTGAATCCAGGTCTCCTGCATTGCAGGCAGATTTATTTACCATCTGAGCCACCATCTCTAGGGGGCACTTTATCACCAATAGCTGTGTGAGGGTTATGTTTGAGTGCTGAATTACCTTACAGTGAGGTTTGATGATAAAAGTCATTCTGTGGTTTTCTTTACCTGAAACTCCCTGCCCTGGCTTTTGTGTAAAGCTGCATTTCGCGTCGTGGTGAGTTTTGTTTAAGACAAGGCGCCTTGGTGCATTCAGAAGCCAGCTCTCTGCTTCTCCGTGCTGTCGTGAGTTACTCCTCTCACAGTGGAACCATGTGATTGTCTGTCCTGACGTCCATCCATCACGGAATGTGTTTGTATTCAGACATGAACTCTTCTCAGCCTTGCAAAATTGGAATCAGTGCAGCAAATTGGCGTGTGGAAGAGCAGCAGGTGGCGGTTAGAAGCTTGGGGTTTTTCTCCTACTGATTTAACATCAGCCATTTAAGCTTCTACTCTTCAGAGCACTAAGGTCAGTGCTTCATAAAATTGCAGATGAAACCGTGACATCTCAAGTGGCAAACCATTTAGAAATCTTCCTTAAATTACCAAAAAAAAAAAAAAAGGAAAGAAAAAATAAGGTGAATGCATGATGGCTTGTTTTGTTCCCAAGACATAGGACATAACCCTCCAGCTCTGTGGCTTTTTATTCTGATGGGAGGGAAATGAGACTGTTGTAACTTACTGTCAGGGATGGTGCGTTAGCGGTGCCAGCTCTGTGCTAAGTGGTGTTTAGAACACAGAGTTGCTGAATCCTTGGCCAGAATTCATCTGGAGTCTGCAAGCAGGCTGTGAACGCCTGGGCCATTCCAAGTGGGAGAAGCCTTCAGTTCCCCCGAGGAGTAAAGGGAGAACACACAACTGACCTGCGTGGTTGAACAGATACAGCTCCAGGCCAAGTGCCCTGCTCTTTTATTCGCAAAGGATGTCAGAGACAAGAGTCAGAGCCCCAGGTCGCATCCTCAGCACAACAGCTGGAATTCTCGGGTCTTTATCTGGTTGGAGTGACATGCCATCTAAAGTTAGGCTTAGTTGAGCCCAAGGACCTTCTCTTCTGAGTAGCACATACTGGAGTCAGGTCTGCAGGTGGTAATCAGAAGAGAGGAGTGGTCTCAGATACAGACCTGGGACAGTGTGCCAGACGAGGGTGACAGGCATTTGGAGGTGTTCGTGTTGTTGAGTCCAAGCTTGGGCTACTCCCTGCATGAGAGGCCAGCATATCAAGAGGCGAGTTGCTGGGGAAAGGAACAGTGACTTTATTCAGGAAGCCGGCAGACTGAGAGGATGATGAACTAGGGTTCCAAAGAACCCACCTTATCTGAGATAGAATTCAGACTTCTTTTATGTTTAAAGAGAAGGCGATGTCCTTGGTTGTGACAAACTTCTTACTGTCGGAATCCTTTGTTCTTGCATCTGTCCACCTAGGTCGAGTCATGATGTACCTGTGATTCTCTGGGATTCATGTTATTCTTTGTTCTACAACTTCTTATCTCTGTGTGAATGGAAAATGCTATATCCTTAAACGTTGGCCTGGGCATTTGAAGTAGACCCAAAGAGGTGTGGCGTGGTCCTTGAGAGTGTTGAGATTGAGGAGTGGTTTGAGCGGCTACATTAGTGTCCATGCACAGAGCAGAAAGGCCCTTCAAGGACACCCAGCCTCATGGCAGAGAGGTGATATCCCGCTTTTGGTTGTTTGGTACGCCACCTGCTATAGAAAGTAATGGGACAGCTTACAGTAAAGGTGCAGGCCCAATGCAATGAGAATGATTAACAGAACCAGGAAGGAAGGGCTAGGAAATGGATTTCAGGTAGTTCTCAGTTTCCTGGCAGCCAGAACAAGGAGAGCAATAGTTGGGGTGAGGCCTGCTCAGTTGAAGGAAGGCAAGCCCCACGTCCTCCCGGCAGCTGTGTGTTCACCGGAGTATATGCTGGAGTGTTTTGCCAGCCTTATGCTGGACTGGGGGGCCAGGGTCTGATTGGGGAAGTGGGGCCTGGCTAGGGGTGGAGTCGGGTGGGGGCAGAGTCTGGGTGGGAGGGGGTCTGGCTGGGGGCAGAGTCTGGGGGCAGAGTTTGGCTGGGAGGAGGTCTGGCTTGGGGTGGAGTCTGGGTGGGAGGGGATCTGGTTAGGGGCAGAGTCCAGAGGGAGGCAGAGTCCGGATGGGAGGAGGTCTGGCTGGGGGGCGAGGTCTGACTGGTGACCCGGTCTGGCTGGGAGTGAAGTCTAGGAGGGGTTGCGTGGCTAAGGGCACATCCTTGCCTGGCAGAGTCATCCTGGTTGATTCGGAAATTTTTCTTGGAAAGTTGAGGATTATGATGTTAGACGGTGGCTTCGGAAAGCCAGCTCTTCTGGAGGCCAGAGCAGTGCCGAGTGTGTTGGGCATTTCCTGCACCTGCTTGTGAGGGTAGTTGGTGGGAAGGGCCGTCCTTTCCCGGGTGACTTCAGTGTACAGACCTGTAAGGACAGGTCCTGTCCCCCCTCCACACCAGCACGTTACCCTAAACCCGGGTTTTGTGGGTGGGTGTGATGCACTCTTTGGGCACCCCTCCCACACTGGAGACACTGCCCAGGCTTAAGACTTGGCTAAAATATTCCTTTCTCCACTGGGGGACATTTTGACTCTTGTGTTAGCCATATTCTCTGGTGGAAGTAAACCCTGTGGATGGTGGCAAATATCTCAGAAACCTTATTTTTTGGCTTACTTTCTTTCCTCCCGGAACCATCACCCCCTTTATTTTACTTATTATTGAAGTGTAGTTGAATTGTAATGTTGTGTTAATTACTGCTGTACAGCAAAATGACTCAGTTATACGTACATAAACACTTTTAAATATTCTTTTCCACTATGGTTTATCACAGGTTTTTGAATATAGTTTTCAATGCTACACAGTAGGACTTTGTTTATTCATTCTATACATAGCAGTTTGCCTGTATTAATCCCAAACTCTCAATCCAAAGGTAATTTGGCTTTTTGCAAAAAACCTAAGAAAAGACCTTCTTACCCACGTCACTGTTAACCGGAGTTAATGGAAATGGATGTTAGTGTATGACATTTCTTCTAGGGTGTTTAAAAAAGAATTGATTTTAAGTCTAAGAAGTTTCTCTGTGGCTTCAAAGATGCAAGCAGGGAATGCCTGTCTCATTCTTTTAGATGGAATGACAGTTTTCATCGTTATAGAGCCAAGCAGGAAAGGAAACCGATTAAAGGGAAAGATAAGTGGAACCAAACACTTCGGTTGTAAAAGAAGCCTGGCTTCTGGGGATGTTGAGTGAGGCCCAGCTGTGTTTCTCCTGGGCCGTGTCCTCCTTTGGGCCCATGAATGGCTGAACTCAGAACAAGGCTTTTGCAATCTGCGCCTTCTGAATACGGGTCTTGTCCTGTTGGCTTAATTTGCATTTGGTGTCTGGAGTGCCTGGTCGTGGAAAGAGCTGATGCTTTGTTTTGGGTAATGAAGGCTGAGGTTTCGAATCAGTGCTTCTAGGTTTACTCAAGTGTCACTTAAGTAACAGGCCACCGTGTTTCCATCGCACTGAGGACCTGTGGGCCTCCACGTGCAAATCAGATATTTGTGTGTCTGCACGTTAGTAGCCCACAGAATGGCATCATGAGAGAGAGAACTGCATTCAACATTCTGTTTCTATTATATGAATTTTTGTCAGAGGACAGATGCCCTTTTAAGCTTCTTCAGATGCTTGGTTCTGCCCCTGTCAATTATTTTGTAGCAAGTGTCGAGAGTAAACCAGGAGAAGGGGAGGAGCCAGTGTTAGAAGACCTTTTTCTGTTTAATTTGGTGCTTCTTGAAAAGAGGGTGAATTATTCACGATGAAATGAATGGGGATATTATCTTAAATTAGTTTAGAAGCAAGTGGTAACCCTCTTACTGAGCTGTCCCTGCCAGGGAACTTAACAACCGCAAAGAGTCTGTGTATCGTATTCCTTGATTGGTTGGTGATGTAGTGACTTCATCCCAAGCCCGATTTTATCCTTTCTCTGTTTTTCTTTTCCTAAACATTTTTTTTCCAAGCTGCCATTAATTCATTTGGAAATAATGTTGGATGTACAGTTTCCTTTCTCCTCTGGCTCCTCCTTCTCCCCCTCCCAACACTGCACCAGGATAACATATCCCTTGCGTCAGAGGTGGTACTGAGTGGAGGGTCAAGCACTTGGAAAACTGAGCCCATGTGTCTGTCTACAGAAGTGTGGGTCCTAGGAAGTCTTAAAAAAAAAAGACATTTATTGTAGCAGCTCATAACTTGAAACTTAACTTGCCATTTTATAACCTGAAAAATTTGGCCTCTGCATATATGTGACAAAAATTCTGTACAGTGAATAGTATGCATTTTTAGGGAATTCTTGCTCAGGGCCCTCTCATAGGCCCAATGTTGAGGTCATTTTGTTTTCCTTTTAAAAATATGTACGGTCAAATATAATAGGTCATATACAAATGTAATATGGAAACGTTGGACCTATGGCCGTTGCTTTCCAGCTGCTCAGCCTTTGTTCCCGGGCCCCAAACCAGCCCGTGACCTGGTGTCTGAGCTCACAGGGAACAAGGAAGGTGGAAGATGCTCTTCGCGAGGATCGGGCTGGGCTGGCTTGTGCCCCCTGGGCGCTCAGTGACTGTGGGTCCAGAACCCACTGAGTGGGACGGAGAGCAGGCCCTGCATTCTGCGTGCTGATTTCTCTGGTGGCACGGATCCACTGCAGCGCTGCTTATCCTCACACTACTGACCATACATGGCTATGAGTTGTGCACAAATGTGTGTGTATAAGTTAACATTACTAGGTTGTTGTTCAGTTGCTAAGTCATGTCCAACTCTTTTGCCAGCCCATGGACTGTAGCCCATNGTCAGAGGACAGATGCCCTTTTAAGCTTCTTCAGATGCTTGGTTCTGCCCCTGTCAATTATTTTGTAGCAAGTGTCGAGAGTAAACCAGGAGAAGGGGAGGAGCCAGTGTTAGAAGACCTTTTTCTGTTTAATTTGGTGCTTCTTGAAAAGAGGGTGAATTATTCACGATGAAATGAATGGGGATATTATCTTAAATTAGTTTAGAAGCAAGTGGTAACCCTCTTACTGAGCTGTCCCTGCCAGGGAACTTAACAACCGCAAAGAGTCTGTGTATCGTATTCCTTGATTGGTTGGTGATGTAGTGACTTCATCCCAAGCCCGATTTTATCCTTTCTCTGTTTTTCTTTTCCTAAACATTTTTTTTCCAAGCTGCCATTAATTCATTTGGAAATAATGTTGGATGTACAGTTTCCTTTCTCCTCTGGCTCCTCCTTCTCCCCCTCCCAACACTGCACCAGGATAACATATCCCTTGCGTCAGAGGTGGTACTGAGTGGAGGGTCAAGCACTTGGAAAACTGAGCCCATGTGTCTGTCTACAGAAGTGTGGGTCCTAGGAAGTCTTAAAAAAAAAAGACATTTATTGTAGCAGCTCATAACTTGAAACTTAACTTGCCATTTTATAACCTGAAAAATTTGGCCTCTGCATATATGTGACAAAAATTCTGTACAGTGAATAGTATGCATTTTTAGGGAATTCTTGCTCAGGGCCCTCTCATAGGCCCAATGTTGAGGTCATTTTGTTTTCCTTTTAAAAATATGTACGGTCAAATATAATAGGTCATATACAAATGTAATATGGAAACGTTGGACCTATGGCCGTTGCTTTCCAGCTGCTCAGCCTTTGTTCCCGGGCCCCAAACCAGCCCGTGACCTGGTGTCTGAGCTCACAGGGAACAAGGAAGGTGGAAGATGCTCTTCGCGAGGATCGGGCTGGGCTGGCTTGTGCCCCCTGGGCGCTCAGTGACTGTGGGTCCAGAACCCACTGAGTGGGACGGAGAGCAGGCCCTGCATTCTGCGTGCTGATTTCTCTGGTGGCACGGATCCACTGCAGCGCTGCTTATCCTCACACTACTGACCATACATGGCTATGAGTTGTGCACAAATGTGTGTGTATAAGTTAACATTACTAGGTTGTTGTTCAGTTGCTAAGTCATGTCCAACTCTTTTGCCAGCCCATGGACTGTAGCCCATCAGGCTCCTCTGTCTGTGGGATTTTCCAGGCAAGAATACTGGAGTGGGTTGCCATTTCCTTCTCCAGGGGATCTTCTCGACCCAGGGATCAAACCCACATCTCCTGTAGTGGCAGGCAGGTTCTTTACCACTGGGTCTCCTGGAAAAGCCCTTATTTTACTGTATGCCCAGGTATGTAGACATTCCTCACTTGGCACAGTTCTGGTGATGCAGCAGGTTGTTACCAGGCATTAACTAATAGCAGTCCCTTAACAGAATTCAAATTTCAGTCATTCCAGTGTGGTAACTGAACTGTGAGTAATTGCATAAAAAACACTTAGTTTAATGCTCATGTTTCAGTTCACAAATCGCTATGAAATTAACAGATGTGCCTTGTGGTCAGTGACCAATCACACCACTTCCTGTAGTCTCTTGGTGATTGGTCATTGCACACGACACTCAGTTCACGCACAGACAGCAAAGTGTGTGTTCGGGTTTCTGCCTCATCCTCCTGTGATAAACCAGTGTGACTTGTTACAAAAACGTCAAAAATTGCAAGGGAAGAGGCTAACTTAAGACCAGGGTGCAGCGAAGGAGTTAAAGGTTGCAAGGGAAATCCAGGGTGGAGGAACTGCTTATTGGGTACAGGGTTTCCTGGAGTGATGAAAATGTTTCAAAACTAGATAGAGGTTGTGCTTATACAGCCCCATGAATGTACTAAGTGCCTTTGAGTTGTTTGCTTCAAAACGTTTAATGTGAACTCAGTTAAGGAATACAGTTGTCCCCCTATATCTTCTGGGAATTGATTTGTTCCAGGACCCATGAGGACACCAAAATCCAGGCATGCTCAAGTCTCTAATGTAGAATGGCATGACATTTGCATGTAAGCGCCATACATCTGCCTATGTACACCTGAAGCCGTCTCTAAATTACTTATAATACCCAATACAGTGTAAATGCTGTGTAAATTGTTGCCAGCATGCTGCAAATTCAAGTTTTGCATTTTGGAACCTTCTGGAATTTTTTTCAACCAAATGTTCTCAGTCTGTGGTTGGCCTAATCCGAGGATGTTGAACCCTTGGATGTAGACGCCCAACTGTATAAGAGCTGGCCAAGGTATAGACAGGGTGCTTACTTGTATTGTCAATTAGGCTCTAAGAAGCTGGCATTTTTAGACTATTCATGATGTTTTTAACAAAGAAAACATTTCAATGCTCAGTGTTTCAAATGATAGGGCTTTTACTGTTTTTAAAAATTTCCCTGTGCACTTACAACCTGGCAAGAGTTTTTAATATTTTAACAAGTTTTTAGAGGTCACGGAACAATTGCGGTTTTTTCTCATTGAGGAGATCACTTTGCAAGGTTTCGGTTTGCATGGTCATTTTCATGGTCTTGTACAACAGTACAAATCGAGGGCTCCCTGTGTACATAAGTTACCATATGCATGCCTGGTAACTGATGTGCCCGTCGTTGCTGTAACAACCACTCTGCCTGCAAGCATTCTGAGCTGTGCCCTCTATGGCCGACAGGTGTGCTGAGCTTCTCGGAAAAGCAGAGAAAGCTAGAGGTGGGTTAGTAACGGGTAAGTTGGTGGACCCTCATCTCCTTCTAGGAAAGGGAAGGTCAAGATCAGCAGGCATTGTTGTTTAGCTGCTAAATCGTGTCTTTTGCAACCCCATGGACTGTAAGCCCACCAGGCTCCTCTGTCTGTGGGATATCTCAGGCAAGAATGCTGGAGTGGGTTGCCATTTCCTTCTCCAGGGGATCTTCCTGACCCAGAGATTGAACCCGACCTGCATCTCCTGCATTGGCAGACAGTTCTTTACCTTTGAGCCTCCAGCGACGCCTCCAGCAGGCATTAGGAACTGATGAAACATCCTGGCCTTCGAGGTGTTGGTAGATATCAGCTACCTGGGGGGAGAGGGGCGTGGAGGGGGCAGGCTGGCATCTATGTGACTGGCAGCTGAAAGAAATGGTCGCCCTGTATGTGTCTTGGCTTCTGGAAAGTTGGCAGCGAAGAGACCATAGGGTGAGACATCCGATGCCCAGGAATGCCACCACGAACCGTCATGACACTGTATAGCATTCATTCATTTTGGAGTTGCTGTTGAGGATCCCTCCTTCCCATCGCATGCTCTCCCCACATTACGATACAGGCTATGTGTGTGTCACTATTCAGTTAGCACGTGACCTTCCCCAGCAGACCGAGACTTTTGAGGGTAGGGAAGTGTGTCTTCCTCTTTCTTGAGGCTTCTGGACCTGGCAGCACATAGTAGCAGCTTAGATCTAAATACTTAGATCCCCTGGAGAAGGAAATGGCAGCCCACTCCAGTATTCTTGCTTGGAGAATTCCATGGACAGAGGATACTGGTGGGCTACAGTCCAAGGGGTCAGAAAGAGCCAGACACGAGTGAGTAACACTTTCAAAGAATGTTACAGAAAATCAAGATTTCAGTCTAAATCTTTTAAATTAACAAAGGAATCTGTTTGTTTTGCTTGGGGATCATTGGTAATGTTTTCTAGCCCACGTTGCCTTTTTTTTTTCCTGGGCCATGTGTTTATTTTTTCACTCCTGTTTCTTATTTATATTATGAAAATAATTAAGAAAGCAGGTGGTATTGATCCTGGCCTTGTGTCACAGGTCAGTGTGATACTGTGAAGCTGACTCCAGCTTGTAACAGCCCAAACCCTCTCACTACAGATTAGTTTTAGGGAACCAGATTGAATGACTCCAGGGTTTTTGTTGTTGTATTTTCAAATGGTGCTTTTTAAAAGAAAGAAATACAGAAGGTGACCCATGAGAAATGGTCTGGTGGGGGTTGTAGTCTGTGATGGTGACCGACTAGCTTGTCATGCACTTGCATTTTCCGGGGGTCGGCCTTCCAGGGCCATTAGATTTCAAGAACTGTCCTGAGAAAGGGACGTGCGAGAGGAGCCAAGGCTGGCTGCCTCAGCTCACAGCACAGCGAAGGCCACGTGGCCCAGTAGTGAGAGCCGTCCTCAGGCTGGCTTTGGGTGTGTCCAGTGAGAGGATAGGCCTGCCTTTTCCTGGAGGCCCGGTTCAGGTGTCGGGGTCACTCATGGGGGTGAGCGGGGGTGTCCCTGCTACAGGGGTGGCCTCGGGTCCTGAGATGCCATCCAGGTCAGTTTCCCCATGGGGACCTTGTGTCCAGAACTGTGGATGGAGTTTATTCCGGGGTCATAGGAGTTCCTTTATATTTGCTCTTCAAGTCTTGCCTCTTTAGCTCTAGCTTAGGGTTTTAATATCTTAGCCAAAACCTCATTTAGGTATTTAAGATAATTTGGAGCCTGCCACTTCGGGGCAGTTACCACAAATCTGAAAGCTGCCGCTCTTGGAGAGGTCACAGGTGCCCAGTTGTTTAGTCTCCTGAGAAGCAGGTGCTGGGGATCCAAGCGTTAAATGCAGACCTCGCCCTCTGGGTGGAGGAATCCGGGGCGGTGGTCACGGTCTGGGCCAGGCTCCCTGGCTAAGGGCCCCTTCTACTTCTTACTTGTGAGTTTGGGCAAATCTTCTATAAAGCAGGCTAAGGAAGAACTCATGTCAGGGGTGTTATGAGGATTAAATAATTTTTCAAATGTACAGTATAGTGATTCACGGCTTTTAAAGGGTGTATTCCATTTCTAGTGATGGTATTAGCTATATTGCCAGTGTTGTACTATAGACTCTTGCAGCTTATTTTATACCTCGTGGTTTGTGCCACTTAATCCCGTACCTCTTGTCTGCCCCTCCTCCTCCCCTCTCCACTGGTAACCGCTAGTTCTCTGTATCTGTGGAGGATTCAATGAATTAATGTACATGAAGTGTTGAGAGTAGTGCTGAGCAGATGGTAGTTTTTTAAAACCATAGTTGTTATTATAGAAACACAGTGCATTCACATTCTCCATCACGTTTAATTCTCAACAGTCGTGCACAGCACGTGGTGTCCTGCCTGTTTTTTGTTGAGAATTTCAACCCCTTGCCCCAAGTCCCAGGGTTGGAAAGGGGCTGAGACAGGATCTGAACTTGTCCCCGAACCCTTCCCGCTCTGCGTCTTGGCCGACGTGGCCGGAGAATGATAAGGAAACGGGTTAACCCCGTCTGTGCTGCCATGACAAGGCAGTACAGTTTGGGTGGGTTACGTAACAGATGCTCATTTTCTCACAGTTCTGGAGGCTGGAAGTCCAAAGGCAAGCTTGTCTGCAGCCTTGATTCCGTCTTGGGGCCTCGCCTTGGCTTGTGGGAGGTTGCCTTCTTTCCGTGTCTTCACAAGGTCTTTCCTTGAGGCGCGTTTCCTCCTGTACAGACACCTGCTTGATCCAGCTGATGCTGGATGAGCGCCTGCTCTGCTGACTTCATGTGAACATAGTTACCTCTTTAAACACCCTCTGTCGAAGTACAGTCTCCTTCTGAGGTTCCGGAAGTTGGGGTTTCAACCTGTGAATTTTCAGAAGAGATAATTCAGTCCATAACAGGAAATGAAAGTGAAAGTGAAGTCTCTTTGTGACCCCGTGAACTGTAGCCCACTAGGGTTCTCCATCCGTGAGATTCTCCAGGCAAAAGTACCAGAGTGGGTTGCCATTTCCTTCTCCAGAGGATCTTCCTGACCCAGGGATCCAACGTGAGTCTTCCGCATTTTAGACAGATGCTTTACTGTCTGAGCCACCACGAGTAATCGAAACCAGAGGAACTGAACACCCAGATATCAAAAATTGATATGAAGGCAGAATCAGGGGATGGTGGGCCCAATGGAGGCAGATTTTTGATATCAGACATGGTTTTCATAGTAGCCGGTCACGGACGAAGAGGAAGGAGCTCTTTGTGCAATAAGAGGAGCGTTGCTGGGATACAGTGATCTGGGATCAGCAGACACATGATCTGTTCAAGCTTGGTGCATTAGAAGAGGTGCTGAGGAGACTTCCCTGGTGGTCAGTGGTTAAGACTGCACACTTCCAAGGCAGAGGGTTTGATCTCTCGTTAGGGAACTAAGATCCCACATGCAGCATGGCATGCCCACCCCCACCTACCCCCCACCCCCACCTA